>CAKAKR010042703.1:0-39679 GCA_916700685.1 Adelosebastes latens | reverse complement strand
CAAGTCATAGTCAAGTCAGCACACTGACACACTGACAGCTGTTGTTGTCTGTTGGGCTGCAGTTTGCCATGTTATCATTTGAACATATTGTTTTATGCTAAATGCAGTACCTGTGAGGGTTTCTGGATGATATTTTTTTAATTGTTTTGTGTTAATTGAGTTCCAATAATAAATATATACATTAATTTGCATAGAGCAGCATATTTGGTGGCTGTTTAATAGCTTAATAGCTGGACTGGATATGTATTACAGATATCTGTAATTACATTTTTCTTAGTCAAAAAGAACATTTCAGATACAATAACATTCTTCCTATAGGACAAATGACGTGACTTTTGCCAGTCATGTGTATCGGGCTTTCTAATCCAGATATCCACAATTTCATTTTTGATATCTAGAATGAACATTCTGGATATCTGCAGTAGAATTCTTACTAGGAAGAACTCCCGTTTCAGATATCTACATAACTGAAGTGAGCCATTTTGGCATATTATCATCTTTTTGGATATCCAGAACAAATTGCCACAATACATTTGTGGATATCTGCAAATCATTATTCTAATTTTAGATATCTGAAATTTGCATTTTTACTAGTCATAATTAAAATTGTGAATATCTGTAAAGACATTTTTACTAGTCACAATGTATTTTGGATATTCAAAATGACATTATGGATATCAGGAATTGTTTTTTCATTGTTATCTGAAATGTTCTTTTTTGTCTAGGAAGAATTGAATTATGGATATCTGCGATACATATCCAGTCTAGTTATTAAATGTTAAAACGGCTTGCCATACATTCACTCAGGAAGAAAACAACCACTTTCTTACTGTAAAACCAATCAAACTGGAGTTTATTATAACCTTACATCAAGTGAGAAACGTTAAAAAGCAGTACGTGGGAGAGGTATTAAAAGCATTAGAGGATGTTCCATCACATCCTGTGTTTGTGAACAGGTTTGACCTCTGACCTCCTCTCCAGTACAGTACAATCATGTTGAATAAAGGAGTGGGAGAAAGGAATGCTTGTGTGACGGGTCACTTCTTCCAGAGTTGTTGTTTTTTTTGCAAGCTTGCAGAACACAAACTATTTTGTGCTTGCCTTTCAGCCAGGCGAATCAAACTCCCCATTGTTATTGGTAACTTTACACTCCTCCCATTATTCCAGGTCTTTCAGGGTGTCCATTCAGGCCATTTTGAATCCTTATCATCACCCAAATCACACAACATAGGAGAAAGTCTGTTCCAGATAGAACAAATAGGTATGATTTAGATGTAGTCAGGAAGGCCCAACAGAGACTGTACGCTCCGAGGCGCCTAAGGACTTTTAGACTGAAAGCACAAATCCTCAGGGACTTCTACCGGGGCTCCATAGAAAGCCTCCTGACAGGCTGCTTCACCACCTGGTACGGCAACTGCACCAACGTGGACTGTAAGGCGCTGGGAAGGGTGCTGCGCTCGGCCCAACACATCACCGGGTGCGAGCTGCCCAGCCTGCAGGAGCTGTACACCCAGCGGTGGCTCAGGAAGTCCCTGAGGGTCATTAAGGACAAGACACACACCCACAACAGACTGTTCTCCCTCCTGCTCTCTGGTAGAAGATACAGGACCCCCCCCAGGAGGACTCACACCAGCAGACTGACGAACTGTTTTTGCCCCCAGGCCATCAGACTCTTGAATAGATAATTCATATGACACTTTCTCACACAAAAGTGCAATAAACACTTGCAATACCTCAATCATATATTTTATACTGTATATACTGTATATGTTCTTAATATGCCTTGTACAAAGTATTTCATTTTATTATTGTAATATAACTTATTATTTTTAATGGAGCTTCCCAGCAAAAAGTATTTCACACGATTGTACTATAATAATGTACTGTATAACCGGTGTGACAATAAACATCTTGAATTTTGAATCTTGATTTAATAATTATTTTTAATTAAATAAATAAATTTACCCCAATCTGGCACAGTCAGATAGAAAATAAACCACTAATATTTAATTCGTATAATGATCTAAGGAACAGGATCTAATCTAAATACTCATTCACACAACGATGGCACAGCCTTCGAGGGCAATTTGGGGTTCAGTATCTTGCTCAAGGACACTTCAACATGGTGGTAAGATTACCACCATGAATTATACTACTGTAGTGCTTATTACTTTTAATTCTAACTAACTAATTAAATTATTAAAAAAATATTTTGATGTTATTTTTTCTGTAACTTTACCTATAGGGGTGGGAGGAAGGCTGGACCTGTCTCTGTGTGGGAGTGGGAGGCGATGTGTATGTGTGTATATATGTACTCTATGTACATACTAAATGTTAAATGTAAGACATAATTTGTTTGTATTATGGCACCGGTGTTATGATTTGTTATGTTTGTTATGCTATGTTTGGAAAAAAGGAATAAAAAGAATTTTCCAAAAAAAAGGACACTTCAACATGTGACCAGAGGAGCTGGAGATTGACCTGCCGACCATCTGACTGGTGGGCAGCCCGCTCTACCTCTGGGGCACAGCCGCCCCAACACAACACACAGCTTTTTGTCTCACAACTGAAACGCCGTATAAAAGACATTCTGCAATTACCCCCATTGTTGGACCAACTCAAAACTCATAGCTGCTCAGAAAAAGCGCTTGTCAAAAATGTACGAACTTTTAATAAAAACAGACAATACTCTCCCACGATTGGTCCAATATTGGGAAAAAGATCTCGCCATCACCATCGATAGCAACTCCTGGATGCACATCTACAATAACACCTTCTCAATGACCCACAACCCACATACAAAGCATCCTGTCTCCCCTTCTGTATGTCTGCTAGGGGACCTCTCCTCAGCTGAACCGACACTGAAAAATGAAAATCCTGTAGGCCTACTAGTCGCCTAACAATATTGCTAAACTGGAAAGACAGAAATAACCTCTCAAAATCCCAGTGGCACCTTCTGCTACCTGAGTACATTTCAACAGAAAGACAAATAACCTTAAAGCTTCAGTGGGTAGAAATGGAGCAAATGTGATTTAAAAAAAGTTATTTTTATAAAACTATATTCTGACAGCAGCGCATGAGACAGGTAACCTGAAAAAAATCTGGTTCTTCTGTTTCCTCCGGTGTCCTCTGGTGCTCCTAACGGCATCTGCAAGATTTCACAGACCGGGGGAAAACAACCAATCAGAGCCGAGCTGGAGCCTTGGCGTCTCTGAGCAGCTGTCAATCACTCACAAACTCTGATCAAACGGTCAAACTAGGCAGCGCTGATCAAATATGAATCAATATTCTGTTACTTTAATGACTATTTCTCTCCTCAAATGTTTTCAGAAACATCTTGTAGTGTACGGTTTAGCTGTAATATGAGAAAGTTTGTGACCCGGCAGCCATGTTGAGATCAAGTTGAGGAAATACCAAGCACCGCCCACCAGCCGGAGCACAGCCAATAGGAACTCTCTCTCTCTGTGAAATGACCTGTGATTGGTCAAAGTCTCCTGTCATGGGCTAGATTTTCTAAAGCCTGAAAACAGAGCCATGAGGAGGAGCAGAAGTCTAGTTATCTCTCAGAACACTTGAATTACAATATGCTGAAAGGTTATTATGGGGTTTTTGCCCAATGATGCCAAAACTGCGTACTGAAGCTTTAAAAAACAACCAAATACTCATTTCACAGATGTTGGGCCCCATTTATCAATATCACTCACTTACCCATCTAGCACAAACCATTGTACACACAAACACACAGGACATATCGTCACCCTGGTAACAACCTCCCCCTACTGCCAGTGACACCAGTGCCCCCCCATCACACACCTTAATAGACAGTTCTCAAGCCCTGTCCCTCCATACTACAACAGCTAACACTTCTAAATATCTAACTGCTCATTGATTGATTGATTTTTAATTCTTTCCTTATTACCACCTAGATATTACTTTTATTATTATTATTGTTGTTGTTGCTTTCTTTTTTATTTTAAATTTATATAACGGGGCATTACTAGAATTATTCTGACTATTATTTCATCCTTTTTTCTTGTTTTGTTATGTTGGTTTTGTTTGGTTTGTTTGGTTTATGTCTCATGTCAAAGCTCTGAGCGTCACCTTGTTTTCTTAGTCTTCTCTTAGGTATATCTCCCCTGTTCTTTGTTGTTCTTTTTGTTGTACTACTTGTAAAGTCATTGCTGTTTTGTTTTTGCACAAATAAAAAAAAAAGAACAAATAAGTAGGATTAATGGAAAATGGGATATTTCCTCCTAAACAGGGAGGGAAAAAAATACCTTTACACTGTTTTTGCAGTCAGTTCTCTAACCCTCTGTGTGTGTGTGTGCGTGTGTGTGTGTGTGTGTGATACATGAAAGAGAGTTTAGAAATGCACGAGGGAAGTGTGTGTGTTTTCCCACGATCTCTGGCAGGTCAAAAGAGAAAACAACTGGAAGGTTGAGTTTGAGGTTTGAAAGGCGACACTGGTGTGTTTATCAGTGTGCAGCAGGGAGTATACTTGAGTGTTTGAGCGTGTGTGTGTGTGTGTGTGTGTGGCTTTGAAGCAGCTCCTCCAGAGAACAATTCCCCAGACCACACCCATCTTAAAAACCCCACCCACACACACACACTCACTCCACTCACTTTAGACACTTATCCTTATACGGTCATACCAACAGCTCGGCTGATGATTGGTCGAAGAAAAAGCATTTTGACAGAGACGCACACCTGTGCAGGCTTGCACACACAAACACACACGTACACGCACACACACTCCCCCAGCTTGTTCTCAGCATCTCCCACACACTCCCAGACACACTCCCTAGTACAGACATGATACCAATGATTCCGCTATATGCACTGATGCTGAGTGTGATTGCTGCTAATAATGCCATTAAATAATCACATGCTTCATTATGTATTTAATTCAACTATTTGTCCTAAATGTTATTCTAAAGCAAGCAGTGGTTCTGTTTTAAAAGGCTGGAGTGATGTTGTAATGAAGTTGTGTCACACACACACACTTCTGGTACCTGTCTTGTCTAGACATGCTGTCCATAAAAGTCTTCAAAAACACACACACACACACACACACAGTGCATACCTGCATCTGCACACACACACACACCACAGTCTGTTTCTGTTTGTTTCTTCTGAAATTAAATGGGGCACACACGCAGCAGTATGAGGAAGCAGCTTATCAGTGATTCGAGGAAGTTGGTCAGCTATCGCCAGGAGAAATTTGCCTCTGCGGTCTTTCCCTCCGAGCCACATAGTTTATGGTCATGGATTCTGCTGAAAATACAAACTCCCTCCATCTGTGGTCACGACAGTGAGTTTCACAGTCATGTTTTGCTGAGCTGTAAGGAATCGTCTAATGTATAAAAAGTGGGAAAGAACCTGTGAAATGTGACACATTGTGGTATAATCCTGAAAACTGAGTTATTTGACAACTCCCTGAAGAAGGAGAGCTAGCGGCCTCTAGCTGACACTCAACAGAAAGCATTACAAGAGGTTTCGATTATATTTACGTGACATACATTAGTTTATTATAACGAAACAGGTACACTCTATGATTGTTGTATGGATGGATCGGCGTCGTAGTGGTTCACCCACTATTGTCTCCTTCAGTCACAGGGCTCTCCTGTAGACTCCAGCTCAGATAATACAGTCCTGGATGGGACAGAAAAACAACATAAGAGTCAAAAAAAGGCATTCAGAAAAACAAATACACATGATGGATCATACTGAGATCTAATGCAGCTAGAGGCTTTTCCTCGGTGGTTCCCAACACTGGAACAACCATTTCAGATGTGTCTCTTCTGTTTAAAAGGACAGGATGCTATGTGGAGCTGCTGAGGATGAAAACTTCCTTCTAAGAAAAAATTGCTCTTCTTAATTTTGTCCCTGAGGACTCAGAAACTATGGATTGGTCCCTGTTCATTTTTCTGATGTTAATGTGTTCATCCATCACCTGCCATCCCCACAGACTCTGATGAAACCTGGGGAGATGATACATTGCACTAAAGCTCTGAGGCCGGTTTCACAAATAGATTTAATCAAAGTGGTCTTAACTTTGCTCTTAGATTACTCTAATGCATAGAAATAGGAAGAGAGTAGAACGGACATTCCCACTCAGATCAATGTAGCAAAACGGTCAGAGTAGCGGCCATTTTTTATGTGTACTGTTGCCATTGCAACTGTTGTAGCGGGTGTGTCTGGAAGGGAGCCCACAAAATGCTAAATCTGATCTGAGATCTGCACAAACTTGCAAAAACTCTTGCGAGACTTGCTGTCCGACAACCTATCCTAACCCTAACCATTCAAGGTCAATGCCTTACCTTAACTATTCAAGGTCAATGTCTAACCTTAACTCTTCAAGATCAATGCCTAACCTTAACTATTCCAGATCAATGTCTAACCTTAACTACTCAAGGTCAATGCCTTACCTTAACTATTCAAGGTCAATGCCTAACCTTAACTATTCAATGTCAATGCCTAACCTTAACTATTCAAGGTCAATTCCTAACCTTAACTATTCAATGTCAATGCCTAACCTTAACTATTCAAGGTCAATGCCTAACCTTAACTATTCCGAACCAATGTCTAACCTTAACTCTTCAAGATCAATGCCTAACCTTAACTATTCCAGATCAATGTCTAACCTTAACTATTCAAGGTCAATGTCTAACCTTAACTATTCAAGGTCAATGTCTAACCTTAACTATTCCAGATCAATGTCTAACCTTAACTATTCCAGATCAATGCCTAACCTTAACAATCTTGCAAGAGTTTCCCCAGTTTGCGGGCTCCCTTCTAGCCACTACCCGGGCTAACTTCCATATAAATCAAGTTGTGGCAAGTCGCGGACTCACTCATGCCAGCGTGACATGTAACATAGCAGCGTTGGCGTCTAGTGTGAGTGTGTGTGTCTAGTCCGGCCATGACGTCTGTCCCATTTATAAGTAAGTATGAAAGAAAGTATGAATTGGCCTTAACACACTTTACGGCCCCACTGACGTGTGTCGTCACCATGACAACTAACAACATTCGCCATTTTCTTTTGAACTTGTCAAATGAATCACGGCAAACAGTTCAATGTCTGTTCTACTCCTATTGTATTTCTATGGTCTAATGCAAGTTAGACACCTGAGCTAAGAGCCATGTTTCCATGGTAACAATCAGTAGCACCACGTGACATAAAAGAGCAAAACATGGCTCATAACTTGTGGTTTGCTAACATGTTGTGAAGCGAGTGATGTGAAGGGGAAGATTTTTTCAGAGCGCAGCAACCTGATGGAAATATACGGCAGTGAGGACATCGTCAGTCCTTTTCATTTGACCGAGGAAGCTATCTCGACCCTGACTGGTGAGTTATCAGAAGTACCGAGCCACAGCGTCTCAGCTCTGCATTGACATTTATGTCTTTGCTGAATTTTCACAACAAAATGTCCTAAATGTAACTGTTGAATTATTCCACAAGGAAAATAAGAGTGCAGAGTGGGGTGATGTTTTTGCTCTATCAGTCATGTTTTTTTAACTTCATTTACCCAGAATTCATAGCAAATGAATCCTACTTAAAATAGTGAAGAACTAGACAGCTGTTTGCAACAGACGACTTTATACATCTATCTGAAGTCGGACTATTAGTTTGATCTAAGCCATAGTCTAAATCTATCTCTGTGGAACAGGTCCCTGGTGTAATACCAATGTTTCAGTGACTAAATGACTATTTGGTTATTCGTGTTTCACTCATTATTCAAGAAGACTTATTTGTTAGTGATTGTCGCAGATGAAAACATGCTTCCTGCCGTCCTACTCCTCCTCACCTTTGTTCCTCAGTCACATCAAACTCAGCCAGTGTTCGCGTTGCCAGTCTTGGTGTCGCAGACAGACAGAAGGCTGCAGACAGCTTAACCAGCTCCACTGCTCTTTCTGGAGAGCCGTCGCTGCGACACGCCGACAGGAAGTCCTCTAACAGCGCCTCACTGCAGAACAACACACGGCAGGAACAGCTAATGAGCATGAGCCTTTATACCACAGCTGTGCCAAAATGGGATTACACATGAATGAATGTGCTGCTTATCTATTGGTATGAATATACAATTACAGTTTTATGACCTTGTGCTAGTGACATGTTTACGGTTTGTGTGGAAACCTCCTGTCTTGACAAGTCAGAGATGTCTGAGCCAAAAACATCTCCATTTTTTCTGTGTGTAATTACTAGCTAGAGGATGTCATTACAACATTTCCCATGATGGTAGTTTTTCAAAGAGAAGCCAGCAATATTTTCTGTTAGTTACAAGTTTTTCACTGTCAAAAAGGATTTCGGTACATTTGTAGTTTGGGCAGAGACTTACTCAGGAACTCTGTTCCTGGATTTGAAGAGCTGCAGCGTCGCCCTGCAGATAAAAATAGAGCGGAGGGGAAGTCAGATCCATTTCACGTTAACATCATTTGGAAGTGGACATTAGTAGAGTGAGACTACAGTAAAAGCCATCCTGTAAATGGACTGACTGACAGACGGATATACAGCCGTCTCTCTCACCAGGCCTGTTGGGTCTTGTTGGCTCGCAGCAGCAGGGAGGTGATGTGTGAGAGGGAGGGGGTGCTCCACTCCAGAGGGGGCCTCCCTCTGTCTCCATCAAACACACTCTTCACATCCAGAGCACATGCTGCAAAAGACTCCTGAACCTGCAAACACACACACACACACACACACACATGCACGTTCATAAACACAGCCGGGTTGATAGAATTACCTCCACTGCTCCAATCTGTCATCATGTCCTCACTGACCTCAGGACTGTGTCTGTCTCTGGCCATCAGGGTGAGCAGCTCCTCCACCAGATCAGACTTATTATCATGACCCAGAGTCCGGATATCTGGGCAAACAGGAAATAGACATAAGACTCAGATACTGTTCATTTTTAGAACTCATCCAGTTTATATCAGCGTCTTTGGAGTGAAATGTAAAGGGGCAGGGTTTCAAACAAACTAACAAAATATGCATTTTTTGATTTTGGGGTGAACTGTCCCTTTAAACTCACCTTTCCATATAGTGGGCAGCAAGTCCAGACGACTGTCTGTGTCCAGAGCCTGCAGCAGGTCCCTCAGTCCCTGAGGGTTCGGGTAGTACACCTGGAAACACAGAGCATAATCACAGTAGTGATGTTAATTCCCAACAAGCAAGGGTAATATTAAGTTAGATAGTTAATTATCCATCTCACTTTCTCCTGACATTATTGAGACAAAAATTCAAACATGTTAGATCGAAACCATCCCATTTTTTTTTGCAAAACAGCTTAGATTAATCTATGTGACAAAAGTGAAATTAAGGCCAACCTATGGTGACCTTAAACTGTGCACAAAACTCCATTAGATTCATCTTAGTTATGCATACATGAGTACACAGGTATTTTCGAAGAAGAATACCCGACCGCTACACACGCTGTAGGAAAGTGTGTGGAACTGCTCTGATAATGGAGGGTTGGTGACACAGTGAAGTACCAGCTGCAGCTTATAAGATCTTAAAAGGTTTTATTGATACTTAATATAAGACATTATGAGTTCTGTAGTCCAGCTGAAAAGGGAGAGAGATGCAGAGACGCACTCACCGAGGGAATGAGCCGTTTGTACCACTTTAATACTTCGTCAATGTGCTCCATCATACACAGCAGGTTGAAGAAGCGACCACTGGAGAGAGGAGAGAGGACAGGTCCACTTAACATCGGACAAAAATGTGGAATTTCATCTACAAAATTGGATCTAATCACTAGATGTCAGGTTTCAGGCTGCGTTGAGGTTCATATAGTTATATTCTTTAACTTACATGTAGTTCATTTATTGACCTTCCACAGCCTCACAGTTGTTTCCTGCCACCCTTATGCCAGGTATACAGGTACAGGGAATGTGTTTGAGGTTAGTCTCAGTGGAATGTTTACTTACTAGTAAAAAGTCTGTTGGTAGGAATCTCCCAGAAGCCTCCAGTTCTCCTCATGTTCTACTAGACTGTGGACCTTATAACAAAGCTCCAAATCTTTATTATCCAGGCACTGTTATGACAAAAACAGGCAGAGAGAAAAGCAGGTTAGGTGGACAAACCGATGTACACCTGCTCCCAATTACCAATGAACTGGGACAGTGAGTCCCAACCTAAATAGATGTTTTGTTATTGTGGTTAAATAAATGTAATTTATGGAGTTGTTCGATTGCTGCTAGACCGCCCCGTAAATACAGGTGCATCAAGCAGAAAAGCAAATAGGTTTTTTGACCGCAGTGAAATGTTGTTTTTGAAAGGCTAAACGCCAACAAATATGTATTGAAACTGAATATTTTGTTAGATTTTGCTACTAGGTAGCAAAAAAATATATCTTTTTAAATAGCTTTATATCCAGACTTTTGTATAAATTATCCAGTAAGTGTGTTATTATGATTTTTATATGAATTGGGAGACAGGACCGGGGTATCTGCATGTTCTAAGACAAATTTAAGACTTTGTAAAATCCCTTAACATGCTAGTGACAATTTCAATGTAATCTAAGAATCGCTAAAAGCTACCCAAACCAGTCTACATCTGATTAAACATAGCAATTATAGTTAAAGAAAAAAACATGTGGAATTAAAGAAAGGAAGGCTGGATTGATTGAATTGGATGTTAAGTAGTATTAGAAGGAGTGATATATATTTTAACAGTGACCCTTATATAAATCTAAAGGTAGGCAAAGAGACAGAAGTGCTTGATGAAAAAAACAAGGCCTGAAATAACAAACTCTTAACTTAGGACTCTGTCATAGTTCTAAAAAAGGACTTGCACTTTGCAGAAACCCATTTGGGATAAATATTTAAACAAGTAATAAAAAAGACTTACTACTCTCATTGCGCTCGAGAAGAATAGAACTGGAAAGAAAAAGAGAGAATATAAAATCAGTATTAATGGATGAATCCCTCTGCTATGTCATGGTGACTACAAATGTTCATGTGTTTTATATCCATTTCAAACTAAATCGGTGCTATTTTTATACACATACACAGCAACGTACCATCATCGGGGTCCTGGCAGGTGAAGCTGGTTCCCGCCAGCTCTGATATCATTTCCTGTAAAATGTCAGTGCTGCCCTGCCAAGAGGTGGCTGGAGAGGAAACAAAAGCACTTAAAGCTGCAGTAGGCAGAATGTTTCTGGCATCATTGGGCAAAAATTCCATAATAACCTTTCAGCATTTTGTATTCAAGTGTTCTGAGAGATAACTAGACTTCTGCACCTCCTCATGGCTCTGTTTTCAGGCTTTAGAACATCTAGCCCGTGACGGGAGACTTTGACCAATCACAGGTCATTTCAGAGAGAGAGCGTTCCTATTGGCTGTTCATTCAAAGGAGGCAGCTGTCAATCACTCGCAATCTCCGATCAAACAGTCAAACTAGGCAGCGCTGATCAAATATGAATCAATATTCTGTTACATTAATGTCTATTTCTCTCCTCAGATGTTCTCAGAAACATCTTGTAGTGAACGGTTTAGCTGGAAAATGAGAAAGTTTGCTCCGCCTGGTGGGCGGTGCTTGGTGTTTCCTCAACTGATCTCAACATGGTCAACATTGCTGGGTCACAAACTGTCTCATTTTACAGCTAAACCGTGCACTACAAGATGATTCTGAAAACATGTGAGGAGAGAAATAGGCATTACAGTAACAGAATATTGATTCATATTTGATCAGCGCTGCCTAGTTTGACCGTTTGATCGGAGTTCGCGAGTGATTGACAGCTGCTCAGAGACGGTAAAGCTTGGTCTATGCTCGTCATAGTGAAGCCGGCGCGAGGAGCACGCGCCAGAAAATTACATCATCACCGCTTTCGCGTGGTGCGCCAAGGATCCACAAGTTGTTGCGGTGGTTTGTCGTGCACCTCCGATTTTTTTGGAATTACGCGTTGACTGCTCGCACTGCGCTTTTTGTTTCACCATGGACAACTTCGAGAGAAGACTGGCCGAGCAGGTTGGCCTGTACAGACGTCTCTACGACTGTTGATTCAGAGACCGCAGGGACAGTCACATGACATTAAATAAAGAAATAGGCAACACACTGAAGTAAGAAGAGGCTTTCTGCTGCAGCCTGTGAAAGAATCTGAGAGATTGTTTTGTAAAAGCTTAAAAAAAGGTCTCATGGAAAGAGTGGCGACCCGAGGGGAAGCACCGAGAGACGGAAAATAATTTAGACTTGGAGGTAAGCGACCGTAATAATTACAGTACGCAAATTCAACGCTTGACGGTACGTCGGTGTTTAGTGGTTACTACTGTCGCCAGGCAGCCTACTTTCCTTTCCTTATCCACAGACTGTTTTGTTTCTACGCCTCCTGGCGTTTCGGAGCATACTGCAAAGAACAACGCGCTGAGCATAAACACCTCTGTGCATGCTTGTAGTGTGCACAACCTACGGAGGCCCACGCCACGCTGTCCTGCACGAGGATAAACAAAGCTTTAGGCTCTGATTGGTTGTTTCCCGCCGGCCTGTGAAATCTTGCAGATGCCGTTAGGAGCATCGGAGGACACAGAGGCACATGATTTCTAATGCACTATTGTCAGAATATAGTTTTATAAAAATAACTTTTTTGAATCATATTTGCTCCAACCTGCCTACTGCAGCTTTAATACAACTCAGCATACAGACAACGGAACCAAAGACTGTACCGGAAATGTTCCAATGTGATGTAACATCACACTCTGTTTACCTGCTTTGGTGAAGACTGCCAAGATGTGGTAGAAGGAGGCCAGGCTGGGAGCTGAACACACAAACACAAAAGACCATTATCATCCATTGGTCAACACTGATACACTGGTGTTGGTCTTACAACTGTGTGTGTGTGTGTGTGTGTGTGTGTGTGTGTGTGTGTGTGTGTGTGTGTGTGTGTGTGTGTGTGTGTGTGTGTGTGTGTGTGTGTGCGTGTGTGTAGTCACCTATCCCCAAGGCCTTCATCTCACTCAGAGTGTATAGAGCTTGTGTTTTAGCCAAAGAGCCGCAGCGTCTCAGAGCTTTGAGAACACTGTTGAAGGTAAGCAGGTCAGGCTGAACTTTCTGTTGACGCATCTGGTTCAACAGCTCCTGCAGACACAGAGAGAAACTTTAAACAAGCTTATTTTACTGCCACATACCACGACAAAAGAAATCATCAAATTAAAAATCAACACTACAGTCTGTTCACAGTTTTTGTGAACATACAGTTTGAGCCCCAAAGTGTTCAATATGAAATAAATACGTAATTATCAAATAAATAATCACATAAATAAATTGTGGACAATACATATATGAAACAATAATTTAAGAAATTATTATAAATCAAGTATTATTATTTCATTATTATTATTTCACTATTCTCATTTCCATAACAAGGTTTTAACGGTTGGTTAAACGTATTTTTAAAAGTCAGTTTTTTATTTCATAGAAAATAGAATGATAAAATAAAACAATGATAAAATAGCATTTCAAATAGTGAGGTTGAGGTTTAATAATTTCTTAAATTATTTCCCACTTAATTTATGTATTTATATATTTTACACAATTTATTCATATGAGTATTTATTTCATAATATCTTTTTATTTATCTAATATTGAACATTTTGGGGCTCCAAAAATATATATTTATTCCTCTGAAAAAAAATCTAACTAACTGATTTTATGCAATGACATCTTTAATGACACAAAAAGGTCTTTTACAACGAAAACCTGGTGATGTCCTCTTTAGGATTTGCAACATTGAGTGAAACAGTGAAAAGGGTCTCACAGTGAGGAGGTCCCATCTCTCGTTGTATTTATCTCTGACATCTGGAGCTGCTGATATCAGAGCGTTGAAGATGTGGATGTCGGCTGGAAACAGAGGGTTGGGTTATTGGTCATCTAGTTCCAGTACAAAGACGCTTCAACAGGTTATCGATTTCATGAAAATGTAATTCTTCGGCACCATCTAGTGGTAAATTCAAGAATAACACTTAAACCGACAGCAATACACCAGGTCAAAACCAACAGACGGAATTTTCAATTGAACAAATCTAGTAGGTAGTGGGAAGATCAAAATAATATGGTAAACTAATAGTGAAGGAACATGACGTAACTGTGTACTGAAGGTCACATGACATTCTTATATCCCTTTCACTGTTAAATTCAAATGAAAGGTGATTACAACACATATCTGTCACCGCTTCTTGAAATACAAATTAATAGATTTTTAATCACTGAAGTTAAAATAATTTTACGCAAAGAAAAAAAAGCAGTATTAAAAATAGAAAAGACGTCACATCAACCTACAATTTCTGCTCCAAATATTGCCTTTAAAGTGGTGTTTGTATGCAACTAATGAGCCATTTTCTCTTCCTATTGTCTCTTTGCAACTCACCGATCATTCTGTTGTTAAGCATGTCTGTGTACATGCTGAAAGCCTTAGCATAGGCGCCATGCTGGGGAGAGACACACAAACATATGCACTTAATCTACAGCAGAACACACAAATGACCATTTTACTGCCACAACAATCCCCACGCAATGCAGTAAACTACCCAGCGGTTCAGCTGCACCTTCTTAAAGGGAACATTCCCCACCTTTTATGTGGACGTCCAATCAGTGTTGATTTTAAATGTTGTCGATTGAAGCAATAAATTCCTCAGTGCTGCTATACTGACCCAGAAAGCTGAGTTCTCAGCTGGAAAAATCTGTTGTTCGTCATGCATCCAGCGCCGTCTTTTGACGTGACAGTGACGTAGCTGGATGGAAGGAAGGAAGAACTAGAGGCTGCTGTTTCAGCTTGGATTTCTAGTCTCCGCCTCTGAGTAGCCAGGGGGGTGCTGTGTTCCAGATGCTGCTCAGAGACAGAACTTCCTTGTTCTCTTCGCTTGTATAAACTGCGAAAATGGCATCCCAAAATATGAGTGCGGATGATGTTATGGACGAGGATACATTTTACAGTGCTTTGACAGACTAGATGCTGCGGCTGCATTAGCCTTGCAAGAGGATGGCCGGCGGGGACCCTCCGGGCATCAGAAGCTCGCGCGCAATGCATCCTGGTACATGTAGGCACTGCCGGCACAGCTCCTCGAGCAGAACTCAGCTTTCTGGGTTAATGTAGCACACACTAAGGAATTTAATGCTTCAATCTACCATAAACACTGAGTGGACATCCACGTAAAATGTGGCGCATTTTTCCCTTTAACAAACATGAAGAGGGCCCTTCCAGTACCAGCAACATCAGTAATGAATGTGTTCATACCTTCACCATGCCTCTGATCAGAGCAGAGTAACACCGCGTGTCTCTCTCTGGCAGCAGGTTAAAGATCCTCTCTGGGTTGTTGTTTTCTCTCCAGGTCGTCCTCAGCAGGTCTGAAGCCCGACGGAACCTCGATTTCCTTCTCCTCACCTCCTCTCCTGACTCCTCCTAATAAAAACACAGACAAAGTTAATATACATAAATACTGCAGTATTAATATCATGTCCAAAGTATCCAGCTGAATGTGGCTGATGGATTCATTTACCTGCTGCAGCAAAAACCCAACTTTGTGTTTTATCGATTAGTAGTAGTAGTAGTTATTTTGATAATCAATTAATCGTTTTGAGCCATTTTGCCAAAGTTCTCCAATGTGATTATTTGCTGGTTTATTTATTTATTTATTTGGGGTTTTGACATTTTACACTATTTGCTGACACTTTATAGACAAAACAATGAATTGAGAAATAATTGGCAGGTAATTAATATGAAAATAATTGTTTGGTTGCAGCACTAATTGTGTCACTCTTCTCTCGTCTCTGACCGTCACCATGAGGTTTTGATCCAGAATGACTCACCGCGTCCTCTGGCTGTGGTCCTCCCTCCTCAACAGGGTCTCTGTCACCGTAGAGACAGATCAGGTCCAACATTTCATGGGTGGTTTCCACAGAGACTGCCGTGCCTAGAAGAATTGAAGAGTCAATGTAGCAATATTCCTAAAACAGAGAATGTGTGTGTGTGTGTGTGTGTGTGTGTGTGTGTCTGTGTTCTCACCAGCTTGCAGTAGTTGATCATACATGTCAACAGCAGCTTTAACTTTCCTCAAGTTGATTCGTTCTTTCAGTGCCTCCTCACTCACCTCCTCAAGAAGCAGTGACACGGTCTCTGGCATCAGACACTACAAACACACACACACACACACACCAAAAACGCAATGAGAATTAAACAATATCACTCGATATTATTTTAGATATTCAAAAGGTTACATCAGCAATGCTTCAAACATTTAAGTGGAACCAAACTGGATGTGTTTGCTATGAGAGTAAAGCTGCCAGAACTCTCCTGAGGTCTGTACTACGAAGCAGGATTTAGGGTAAGCGAGGTAACTTCAGGGTTAACCCTTCAGGGTTTTCAGTCCTACGACGGTGGTTCACTTCTTACCGGGGTAGATCGCCATGGTAACTGATGCTGAACACCTAACCTGTTCAGGAGCAGGTTATGTTCCAGATAACTCGTATAAAAGCACCGCCTACTGACCAATCAGAGCTCTGTGTCAGATTGTATGATGATATTACACAAAGACGGAGAAGTTACAGTCATAATCCAGACTGAAAGCAACACAGCTGCAGGAAGGACAGCTGGCAAAACAACGCCGACTGTGTGAATGCGTAAATTAACAGACTTATGATCTCACTGCCCCATCTAGAGCACTATAGATCTGACTAAGATTACCCTACATGTACGTATTCCGTTAAATTAATGTGTTGCTTAGATGTATTCTTATGGTGTGTATGACAATATTAACCGCTTTGAATTATGTTCATATATTTATTTTTTATTTGCTCCATTTCACACCGCTGGGGTTGCAGCTGAAAGAATACGGCTAAAATAGTCATACACACATAAGAATACATCTAAGAACTAGAACTGTCAAAGTTAGCGCGATAATAACGTGTTAACAGCACTAATTTCTTTAACGCATTAACACAACTTGAAACTTTTAGGTTGTAGCGGGCTAAGTTTTAAAGCTAGAGTGAAGATACAGATAGATACTGGCATCATGAAACTAGAAAAACCTCAATTAAATCCATCGGTACCAACCATGTCATACTAGCTTGTCAAGAAGGAGGGTAAATAACGCTCCAAACGTACGCTAAATTTTGGCGAGGAAAAACTGTCATGGTCATTTTCAAAGGGTTCCCTTGACCTCTGACCTCAAGATATGTGAATGTAAATGGGTTCTATGGGTACCCACGAGTCTCCCCTTTACAGACATGCCCACTTTATGATAATCACATGCAGTTTGGGGCAAGTCATAGTCAAGTCAGCACACTGACACACTGACAGCTGTTGTTGCCTGTTGGGCTGCAGTTTGACATGTTATGATTGGAGCATATTGTTTTATGCTAAATGCAGTACCTGTGAGGGTTTCTGGACAATATCTGTCATTGTTTTGTGTTGTTAATTGATTTTCAATAATAAATATATACATACATTTGCATAAAGCAAGAATATTTGTCCACTCCCATGTTGATAAGACTATTAAATACTTGACAAATCTCCTTTTAAGGTATATTTTGAACAGATAAAAAATGTACAATTAATTTGCGATTAACCACGATTAACTTTGGACAATCATGCGATTAATCATGATTAAATATTTTAATCGATTGACAGCCCTACTAAGAACACATTAATTTAACGGAATACACACAAGTAATTATAGTCAGATCTATCGTGACTCTAGACCGGCCAGTGATATTATAAGCCTGTTAATTTACGCATTCACACAGTCGGAGATTTTTTTCCAGCTGTTCTTCCTGCATTTAGCAGCTTCAACATGTTACTTTTAGTCTGGATTAAGTGTTTAACTTCTTCATATTTGTATAATATCATAGTTTGCTCTTTGTTTGCAAAATGTGCCGCTCTGCTGACAGTAGACTTGTCCATGTCTGTGATTGGTCATATACTGCAAGCACCGCCCCTTTCACCTGAACGCGCTCATATCCAGAGTGAGAAACCGAGTGATAACAACCTTCGTAGGTCCACTTAGCGTGATCTCGGTTGTTAGGGTTAGTGAAGCCAGCTAACGAGAAGATACCCTGGAGATGTTGAACTCGCTTCGTAGAACAGAGGCCTCTGGATTGAACTGTTTTAGCTTGCTGTGATGATGTTTGATTTCAACCCCCCTCATAACACACACCTATCTGATTATATATTCTCCAGCCCGCTCTACATATTCACTACTTTATACAGTATATATGTGGGTGTGTGTTTCTTACTGGTATGTGTGGTTCAGCAAAGTCTTTAGTGAAGAACTTGGGATTGCTGTTGACAAAGTATTTGGCTGCCGATCTGCCAGACTCCTGAGAGAGAGAGTACAGCCTCTGCAGAGAGAGAGAGGGACATGATACATGATCAGTTACATAATATCTATTACAAAATATCTATATACAATACTGACTTAACTCAGGGGGACAATAATTTGTGCAATAATTCAACTGTGCAATACTCAATGTCATTAATACTGCACTTATACTGTACATTTCAAGAAATATTCTTATTTAATCTGATTTAAACTATTCTGGTATTTATATTTAACACACTTAATAGATCCCACTTCTCAGCATTTTCTGCGGTTATATGCTATATATTGCACATTTTCACGAAAATATTTGCACATATTTCATATATTCTCATTTCTTATTTTAGATTTCATTACTTACTTAATTACATATATTGTGTTTATATTGTAGCACTATGTACAGTATTGTAGCATTATGTACATAAGTTAAATGGTACATACTCCTTTTTTTTCTATTTTCTTAAATTCTTTTATGTTTATATAAGAGCAACTGTAACGCCCCAATTTCCCCCCAGTGATCAATAAAGTATTACTATTTTACTATATTACAGCAGCTACATCCCAGAGTGCACTTTAGTACTGATTCATTATGTCTGCATTAGTAATGCTTTATGTTATTAGTAGTAATGTTGTGTTTGACTACATCTTAATGCGTTCTCAATGGGTGCATATTATCATAAATACATAGAGGGTGTTAAAACATTGACATAAACTGAAATACTACAACAACAACGACAGTAACCAAAACTAATTTGGCAACTTGTAAAAGTAAACAAATAAACTAGAAATATATGTAAAAGGATAGACCTTTCTCACACCCCATTTTTGTCATTGCAGAAAAAACAAATGTTCCCAAATGCAGCCATAATTAACTTTATTAATTACACCTGCACTTGTCCTGCTATGTCACCTATAGCCACCATGAAAAAGGCTTATTTTAGTTTTCATCATTTTGTTTACTGTGTATACAGGGTGAAAACAACTGCAGCAGAGGACCTTGAAGAGATTACAACTCCCAAGTTCTAATATTTTCATGAGCCACAATATCTGTACCATATTCACATAATACCCAATCAAAAATTAACTGCCATTCCAAAATGAATTATAGCTGCTGTCCAACTGTGGGTCGGGTCCGAGCATTTTGAGGAGGAAGAAGAAAGAGGAGGAAGAAGAAAAAAGGAAGAGGAGGAAGACAAATGAGAGATACAGGACAGTCCATCACCATTAATCCTTTAAGGCATTAGCATGTTTGTTCTGCCTTGATCGGGTCTCGAACTCACAACCTCAGACACCAAAAGCAAGTCACTATGTTGGTGAGCTTACTGCCCGGTGGAAACTACCACTTCTCACAGAAGAAGAAGAAGAAGAAGAAGAAGAAGAAGAAGAAGAAGAAGAAGAAGAAGAAGAAGAAAGAGAAGAAGGAGAAAGAGAAGAAGGAGAAGTAGAAGAAAACATAAAAATGCCGACTGAGTAAAGTAAAGTAATGTAACGTCAGTGTAAAGTTTAGCATGTTTTTGACATACAAACTCAGAGGAGGTCCTGGGAGAGAGGTAAGGATCATCCTGGAACTGGTAGGGATATGCTGTAGGATCCTGGAGGGAGAAAAGAAAAAAGGCTAACACACACAGACAGACAGATACACAAGAAAAGATCCACACTGAAACTGAAAGATCATCAGAAAGAAGTGAAGGAGCTCTCACCCTGCCGACAGTCAATGCCAGAGCCTCCAGCACTGCCTCCTTGTTCCTGTTCAGTGACAAGTGACATTAATTCAAAGTCTGCTTTAAAGACATTTATGCAAACGTAAACACTCGGCTGACTTGATTTAAAGCTGCGTGGTTTATTTTAATATGCTCGATGTAAATTAGTTTTTTTCGGACTATAAAGTACACAGTGTTGCCTGCACTTAATAAAACTTCAAGAAGTCATGTAGCAGTGAATTGGACACATACCATGTTTTCTTCCGGGGGATGACAATAGTATCTGTGGATTCTGCAACAATATCAAGAAAAAGGTGCAATTTGAATGTCATTGATAAATTACAATCAATTATAAATAAAGCCTTGCCTCTGATGTAGCTAATGGATGATTTGGTCAAATCTGACAGGAGGGCAGAATTTTTCAATAAATCCAATTATTTGAAGAATTAGCCAATTCTTTTACTGTCAACAAATCCCATGAGAAGATGAAAACCAACAATGTGTTTGTCCATCTCTCAATACTTTCCAACTTCCCAACAGTCTGTGGCTCAAAAATGGGTCATGAATATGCAGTTTGTTTCTTTTTTTTAAAAAACCTAACAAGGCTAAACTATTTCCTAAACTCAAACTTTTTTAGCGTCGTTATATATATACATTTTTTTACTAAAGTATTTTCAAGCAAACACTACTTAAAGTGGAGTAAAAAGTGAATTCGTTGGAGACTAATTTCCACTACGGATTAATACACATTGCTGCCTGTAGTGAGTAGATTTATGGCTGTAGGATGGCGTATGTTGGATCAACTCAAAATAAACTACAGTGACTATGTTGAACTGAATGTAGGAACATCCCACCTTGTACACCACCGTGGCTCATGTGTTTGAACATATTCAATTACACAGGCAACAGTTGTTAGTTAGATACATTCTTCTTATGGGCAGGCAGACAAACTCAATATCTTCCTTTAAATCTCTTCTTAACACTCACTTTTTTTCTTAACTGATGGTATATTGTTGTAACTATTTATATGATTTGATCTTGTTTAGATCTTAAGTTCTGGATGTTAATTACTTTTATTGTAAAGCAGTTTGTAACTTTGTTTTGGAAAGGTGTTATATAAATAAAATTATTATTATTGGATTTGTTTAACAATATTAAATATATTGCCATCCTTATCCTGTAGATGTAAACACAAGCAGCAACCCTGAGGATGACTACATTGGGCTCAGCTTTGAAGCAGTTAAGATTTTCTCACACTGATATTGTCTCTACTGACAAAGAGCATTTCAGTCATTACCAAAAAATCTTAATCCAATTTACCTTTATGAGCTCCTGCAGCTTGTTGTCGCAGAGCTGCAGTCCAACCAAAACTCCTGGAGAAAAAGAAGAAGAAAGAAAGTGATTAAATAAAACGAGGTGACGCTATACTTTGCACAAAAACTACTTCAGTCCTCTGGTTGGCTGTGTTCATTCATAGATCCCTTTGTTGCACATACACTATCATATTTGATCTAAATAGATTAACAGCCACAGCCCTGAGGGTAGAGCAGGTTGTCCACCAATCTGAAGGTCGGTGGTTCGATCCCCGGCTGCTCCGGGTCACATGTCGATGTGTCCTTGAGCAAGACACTTAACCCCAAATTGCTCCCGAAGGCTGAGCCATCGGTGTGTGAATGAGTATTTAGATTAGATCCTGCTGGGCAAAGTTGGCACCTTAGCAGTGTATGAATGTGTGTGTGAATGGGTGAATGCTGACATGTAGTGTAAAGAGCTTTGAGTGGACGGAAGACTAGAAAAGCGCTATATAAATGCAAGTTCATTTACCATTAAACCTGCTAAGCGAGGACGTGGCCAAGATGACACTATAGCTATAACTCTATAGTTACAAACATGTTGAACAGTGTGTGTGAGGTCAATATCAGTCTAACAGCAGAGAGTGTGTAGAGACAGACAGACAGCATGCTCTCTCAACTGATTAATATACAAAGCATGAAATATTTGAGGTAAACCATTGTCTACATGATTAAAACTAACTCACATCTGCTTGGATATCAAACATTTGTCCAACATGTGCTGCAGTGATGTAGCGTTAAGTTATCTCCATGGAGACATGATGACCTCCTGTCCTGTCACATGAAGCTGCTGCAGCTCTAACACTCATCTAGCGACCACAACTACAACAGAATACAGTCCTCTGAATACTATTAAATATATATACAACCCATCTGTCTCACCTGTGAGTCCAGAGCTGCTGGTAGTGACTGATCAGAAAGCTGAAGCTGTTTCTGTGGATGTGATGTCCTACGAGCCTACCGGGCACCGCCATGTTGTTACACACTGAAGGATTCTGGGAGGGAGAGACCATGTGGTGCTGAGAGAAGGGGGAGAGAAAAATAATAACACTTTGTGTTTTAAACAAACTCTCCACGTTATCAACACTTAACATCTAGCCAGATAGCAATTTTGGTATTTAATTGAGTTATTTTAAAAGCATAATATCCACTAAGTTTGTGGAAAAGCCTCGTCAGACTATCTGTGTCTCCCCTCTCATCTGACGGTTGGTCTGACCGGCCCACGTGTGGAACAGGAGTAACTTTGTGTCGCATGTGGTTGAACTTAATACATCCATGTGGTTGAACTGTCCGCCATGAATTCATATCAATAAACAGCTCAAAGTCTGGATAATTCTCCAACATGTTGTTTGGTAAAGACGTGCCATGGCGGCGTCTGGAGGGCATGACGTTTGGCTTGTACTCTGCTGAGGAGATCAGGTGAGAGAGAGCTTGTTAGCTTGTTTAATGCTAAACATGAGTTCATAACAACATGTCTACTCGTGGCAGCCTCCTGTAACCTGATGTTACTGTACTCTTCTATCTAGCTAATTACACACACATATTTCAGATAGGAGTTGTTATGTCAGTGTTCAGAATATTTATTATCTTGTGCACCAACATGATT
This sequence comes from Adelosebastes latens, assembly GCA_916700685.1. NCBI lineage: Eukaryota > Metazoa > Chordata > Actinopteri > Perciformes > Sebastidae > Adelosebastes > Adelosebastes latens. The sequence goes on along the minus strand of CAKAKR010042703.1, from coordinate 16,715 downwards.
GTCTTGCAGTAACAGTGGATGTCAGCTGCTGTTCTCTGACTATTATTAATATGTTTATTCAGATCCTCAGCTAACTGTGACAGTGGTTCAACCCTGTAGTGATCTACTGTATCAAGATGACACTAAACCAGCGATATGTTCAACATCTTCTATTTCGATATACATAGGTCATTTCATATCTCGATAACGATATATATCACGATATAGCATGCTTTCTGCTAATTCAGTAAATAGTCGAATATTGCATGAAATCAGCACATGGTAAACCCTAGTTTAGTATATTCCTGTGTGAATTTTATACTTGACAAATGGAAAGTACTGAGTATTTTCTCATTTTAAGAACTTGTGTGCAAAATGAACACAACAGTTTTAAATGAAAAAATAGATAAATATAGGTGTAGCCTAACAATAAGGCCTGTTTATTTATAGTAGGAATATACTATCTTCAGATTTGAAAATAACTTTCTTTTCCTCCAAGTGCAGAATCATTATTATGGTTTGATATAGATGTGTATATGGATTTGCTAGTGTATGTATGTATGTATGTATGTATGTGTGTGTGTGTGTGTGTGTGTGTGTGTGTGTGTGTGTGTATATGTAGATTTTGTTGTTTATTCAAGATGTGGACCTTTCGTTTTTGTGTCCAGTTGGCACATATGTATACTTTTGTTTATCTGTGTTTAAAAGAAAACCTAATAAAAAGTGAATGACAAAAAGCACAAGTATAAGCCTAGTCTGTATCGCGATAGAAACAATACAAAAAAATATATACGATAGACATTTTTACATTGTTTTGATGATATATCTAGGGCTGTCAATTGATTAAAATATTTAATTGTAATTAATCGCATGATTGTCCATAGTTAATCACGATTAATCGCAAATTAATCACACATTTTTGAATCTGTTTAAAATGTAGCATAAAGGGAGATTTGTCAAGTATTTAATCCTCTTATCAACATGGAAGTGGGTAAATATGCTGCTTTATGCAAATATATGTATATATTTATTATTGTAAATTAATTAATAACACAAAACAATGACAGATATTGTCCAGAAACCCTCACAGGTACTGCATTTAGCATAAAAAATGTGCTCAAATCATAACATGGCAAACTGCAGCCCAACAGGCAACAACAGCTGTCAGTGTGTCAGTGTGCTGACTTGACTATGACTTGCCTCCAAACTGCATGTGATTATCATAAAGTGGGCATATCTGTAAAGGGGAGACTCGTGGGTACCCATAGAACCCATTTACAGTAAGTTTGGAGCATTATTTAGCCTCCTTCGCAACAAGCTAGTATAAGTAATAATACTATAAAGTATAATAGTATATCATTATTATTATGTGATAATAGTATACTTAGATTTTCTAGTTTCATATGATACCAGTATCTTCACTCTAGCTTTACAAATGAGACCGCTACCACCTAAAAATCGCAAGTTGCATTAACGTGTTATTATTGTGTTAACTTTGATAGCCTTAACATCGTCATATTGCCCAGCCCTAAAACCGACTAAACACCGATTACACCTACATGATAAAGTTCCAAGTTATTCACTGCAGTAGTAACCAAAAAGTTGCTAAGAATAATCATTTTGGAAGCAGATAGTATAATAATGTATTCTTCTCCTCTCTTGTCCAGGAAGCTGAGTGTGAAGGTGATCACTAACTTCAGGCTCCTCGATGGTGTAGGGAATGTGGCCCCGAACAGCCTGTACGATCTGGCCCTGGGGCCAGCAGACAGCAAAGAGGTACATCTCCACTCAAATCATATAACATACAATCTAATCTGTGTGTTGCATAATACAGTAAGGACACATCTGTGAAATGCCAAAGATCCGTCTGCTCCTGACTTGTGGTTGTACCTCTGTGGTTTACCATTCTCAGTGTGTAAAGTTTAAATAAACTTTCAGCAAGTAATTCAAATTATGATTTTTTTCATGTTACTTTCTGTTATTGTTTTTACCAGGTGTGTTCAACATGCTGTCAGGACTTCAACAACTGTCCAGGACACCTGGGACATGTAGAGCTACCTCTACCTGTATACAACCCGCTGTTCTTTGATGTAAGCAGGTCCACTAGTGCACCACACAACACTTTCTAAAACTTGTTCCAATCTACCTGCTTTAATGCATTTTGACTAATATTTGTATGGTTTTTCTCTCATCCCCTCCTTCTGCTCTCCTTCATCAGAAACTCTACCTGCTTATTCGTGGTTCCTGTCTGTCATGTCACATGTTAACGTGTCCCAGAGCCGCCATCCACCTGCTGATGAACCAGGTGAAGTTAGTGGACCACGGAGCCATGCAGGAGGTCTACCAGATAGAACAAGTTCTCAGCCAGGTGGGTTTGAAGTTGCTGTGGAAACAAATTATGGCGGGATTGTACAGACTAGGTTGCTCTTCTGACTTATGGATCTCCACAGGGGTTTTGTAACTATCATAGATCTACAGCTCGCTGTTTATACTTTTATTTATTAATTTGTCTGTGTGTGTGTGTGTGTTTGTGTGTGTTAGCACCTGGACGAGAACCCCAAAGCCACCGGAGATGAGATCGAGCGGGTGCTTAAGCAGTTTACTGACACAATAGTTGGAGTGAACGCCAAAGGTTCAGAGAACACCAAACCGGTGAGTACACACTTTCACACACATATGCAAAGACATGCAGACACACGGCACTCAAAAACAAACATATACAGACACTGAAAATCCCTTCAGGACTGTTTAATAAGATTTAAAATATGGAAAATAGGGGTGTAACGGTTCTGAAACTGAGACCAAAACCTGCGACACAAATGTCCACGGTCTTGTGGTGCCGGTGTACTAAAGTAGTGAAAACGTTTGGAAGTGATGCAGCCACCCACCTTTGTATTTATATGATTTTATTATCAATATTTTTTTGAAAGGAATCAATACCAAATGAGTAGTAATTGAGTATCGATCTGCCCATCCCTAATACCTTGGTCAGGGACAACGTGACATGTGATTATTTAATTGGTCTTTAATTTTTGTGGAGCATTTGTGTTCAGTTTGTGAGTTTACAAATGCACATAGTCAATTGTAAGAATTATGTAGACTGTAAATTTATGTAAAGCTAATTTCTAAATTCAATCTACTCCAGTGTTCTTGTTGTTGATCTAATAACAGCTGGAATCTTTTTGAAACCCAGAGTTTTTCTTATTCTCCCGCCATCCCAAACCATGGATTTGGAGAATGGTTACACCCCTAATGGAAACCATATTGTGATATACATTCATTTCAGCCATACAGTGCAGTCCTCATGGAGGCACACTGGCCTAATTGTGTCTGTGTTTTTTTTTTTTTTTCAGATCAAACACCTTGTTGAAAAGAAGGGCAGTCTGATAAATGACTTCTGGAAGATCCATATGAAAAGTAGGAAATGCCCTTACTGCAGGTAACCTGATAGAAACGGGGATGGAACTTGATTCTCATTTAATGTCACTCTATGATACTTTCTATATCAAAGATTAACCATCTACCACCTTGTTATTAGTCACGTGGAGCCAGCCATACTTACAGATGTACAGTATATACTCTACTAGATATCACCTGTTGTGGTTTTGGTTTAAATATGGCTTGTACAATATAACGGTGAACCAGGGCCTAATCTCCCACTGGCCATCATAAGTAAAGTCAATTGGTGTATATGACCACAGTGAACTATTCCGTTAGTATTTTTAGGCCTATATTCAACAACTAAGCACACAGGATTACCGATGCAAATGGTTATTTGCTCAAAAATCAGACCAAGAGGCTAAAAATGTAGGTGGCATAATGATATAATACCTCTTTGCTTACATGTTGATAAGAGACAAATTCCTAATAGTCCATTTTATACTGTGATCATGGTTTGTTTGTGTGTGTGTGTGTGTGTGTAGGAGTGGCAGGTTTACAGTGCGTCGTGAACACAACAGTAAGCTGATTGTCACAATGCCATCAGGAGTGAAGACCGGTGACAAGACTGATGGTAAGTCATATTTGAAAGAAATGAGATCATATTTAGTACACATGCTGATCGTTATTGTGCCAGCAGCTGTGCAGGCTGGAAGAGACGGAGAATAAACATATTGTTAACTCCTGAGAGACGGAGTGGGGAAGAGCCTATTTGTGTCTTTGTTTTTGGTGAAGCGGTGTGTAACCTGTAACTCTGCACCACCAACATGGCACCTTGTTGTGAGCTATGCTTATACACATGTAGAATACAGTAAATGGATTTTGTCTGTCTTTTGTTTTTGTCATCCTGCAGAGGATCTGATGGCAGGAAAGAGAGTCTACCTGACGGCTAGTACCGCTAGAGAACACTCCAGCAAACTCTGGGAGCAAGAAGGTAGGACCAAAACTGGACTGTTTTATGGTTACAACAAATTTAAATATTTAAAAGTGAATATTTGAAGTGCGGTCTTGTCAGACCAGATTATAAAACTTGAGTAATATCTCAATTGAAAAGAAGCATATGAAGAAACGGTAACACTTATAAGATCTATAAAAACTGAATTATGAAATAAATGTCTAAAGATGCAATAATTAAGATTCCGTAAGGAATCATTTGTTAACTACTGCTTTCTATTTATGACCCCCCTTTTATAACTTATTTTTCTAATTTCTCGCATGAAATTATATAAATCTTTTCATTAATTTACTATCAGTTTAAACTTATTTTGAAGCGCTTTAACCTCTTCTACTCCACCCCTCTTTATGATAGATAGATAGATACAGTAGATAGATAGATAGATAGATAGATACTTTATTGATCCCGAAGGAAATTTAGGATAAACCCGTTTGTACAGGGGGTCTTTAGGGGGAGATAGCAGGTCGACAGTAGATGTCACATAGAAGTGGTGTACATCATCCGTAAGCTGGAACCTGAAGATTAATTCAAGATGCAGCTCAGCACTGTGTGTGATAAGTTGTTCTAGTCATAAATCAGAAATAAACATGAATTAATTAAAATAAATTGTGAAAGTGTAAAAGGGCTTAGAACATTATGATAGAAGTATATGACGGCTATTCCCATGCTCTATTATGTCTCTATAAATTTAACTATTTTTTACCACTCAAGAATTGATAAAAAACAATCAATAATTCCTCCAAAATACCACATTAAGACACCAAGACCTGTGATTTGGTCTCAAACTTTTGACATTTGGAGATTTATGCAAGAATTGCATTTTTCTTTAGGAAAATCCATCCATCCTCTGAATGCTCTAGGTCTCTAGTTTGATCCATCCATCCTCTGAATGCTCTAGGTCTCTAGTCTGATCCATCCATCCTCTGAATGCTCTAGGTCTCTAGTCTGATCCATCCATCCTCTGAATGCTCTAGGTCTCTAGTTTCTGGCTGTAAAGTTTCATGAGGCTGTGATTATCCTAGAGATCACCACAGGTCATTTTATACAGCGAGATCAAGTTTTTAAAAAATTGTCTCACTACATTGAAATGTCTCCTATGGGGACTAACATCATCACACATGAATACAGTTGGACTCATTGGATCCACAAGAGTCTCAGATTTACAGTGATACCCAATTCATGTAATTCATAGACTGTTTAAGGACCCCAGTATGCAGAAATATTCAGATACACCATTTTTAGAATAGGAGAAAATAACACATTTGTCCTGCATTCAAAAACTGCATGTGATTATCATAAAGTGGGCATGTCTGTAAAGGGGAGACTCGTGGGTACCCATAGAACTCATTTTCATTCATATGTCTTGAGGTCAGAGGTCAAGGGAACCCTGTGAAAATGGCCATGACAGATTTTCTCCACCAACATTTTAAGTTTGGAACGTTATTTAGCCTCCTTTCCAACAAGCTAGTTTGTAGTTTCGTGTGATATCTGTATCTTCACACTAGCTCCAAAACTGAGCCCACTAAAGCCTCTGAAAGACAGTAAAGTCAGAGGATGCGGATGCCCTCAAGGAGTTGAAGAGCTTAAACCATTTTTAAAGAGCTGATAATGATAATCACGGTGACCTTTTCTAGAGAGTAGAAATTGTGATTTGTTTTTTTTGAGGATGCAAAATGGCAGCGTTGCAAAAAAAAAGCCAAAACGTCATTCACTTTTTGTGATCATCAATCATTTTCAAGACATATTTCTTCTCTCCTCTCCTTCTTCCAGGTTTCTTCTTGAAGTGTCTGTTCGCCGGGGTGGTGGAGGGGACGGGGTCCAAGGAGGGAGAGAACGGTCTCTATCCAGACCTGTTCTTCCTGGAGCTGCTGGTGGTCCCGCCCTGCAGGTACAGTGTGAACCAACCCATGCACATACGGCACATTGAGCCACCCGTAGTAGAAAAATTGTACAAATATTAGTTGTGATCTCCTCAACAATCGCTACAACACTAACAATTTTAGGGAGGGATGCACAATCAGAATACAATCTCAGCCTAAATATGTAATTAATTTTGTGTGATAATAAAGCTAAATAACAAATGGTACTGATGTAAGCAGAGGTTATGTGAGCACATTGCTTCTCCTGTCACTGTCAGGTATCGTCCAATCAATCGACTGGGTGACCAGATGTTTACCAACGGTCAGACAGTCAACATGCAGGCTGTCATGAAGGACTGTGGACTCATAAGGAAACTCCTGGCTCTCATAGCAGGGGAGAAAACGAATGAGGAAGAGGAGGAGGAGGACAAGGAGAAGGAGGTAAGATGACGTGTGTGTGTTCAGTGTTACAGTCTGTTCTCACAGTTGTTCTCTTTTTAAATTCATGTCCATGTATAATAAGGTACACAGCTGTAGAGATCCCGTTAAAACATCAGCCACATGGTGATTGTGAACAGGACATGTGAACCCGTCCTCTCTTGTCCCCCTCAGGCTCCTGAGCAGGCGGACCAGACGTTTCTGTCGGGGATCCCCGGACAGACACTGACAGATAAACTCTACAACATCTGGGTCCGACTACAGACCCACGTCAACATCGTCTTTGACAGTGACATGGACAAAATGATGACGGAGAAATACCCTGGAATCAGACAGGTATCCCATACACAGATACTGTTTGTAACACGACATCACAGTGCAGTAAGAGTTATTCTAATGTCAGATTTAGGGCTGTCAATCGATTGAAATATTTAATCGCATGATTGTCCATAGTTAATGGCAATTCATCACAAATGAATCACACATTTTTTATCTGTTCAAAATGTACCTTAAAGGGAGATTTGTCAAGTATATAATACTCTTATCATGTTACTCTTATCCCAAACACATTCTATATTTGTCCCCGGGACGCCGTTAGTCTCGAGTCCTGACGGTGACGGTTCCTACGGTACTGTAGAAAAACGAGTACCGTCACGTTTTCAGATTTTTGGCATCGACTTGGTACCGAAGTATCGGTTCTCGTGACATCCCGAGCTGATAACCTTAACCCATGCCAGTTGCCTAATTGTCTGCTCTCCTCTGCCAGATCTTAGAGAAGAAGGACGGATTGTTCCGGAAACACATGATGGGAAAACGAGTGGACTTCGCTGCGCGATCTGTCATCTGCCCAGACATGTACATAGGGACCAACGAGATCGGAATACCTATGGTACATCTGACTGATTATTTTCCTTCCTTAAGGAAATGGAAATATAAATGATATCAGTATTGATCACCGAAGTCTGATCCAGGATGAAACCAACTGTCTCTTCCATGTTTGTGCAGGTGTTTGCCACCAAGCTGACGTACCCCCAGCCCGTCACTCCATGGAACGTGAAGGAGCTCCGTCAGGCCGTTCTCAACGGGCCCAACGTCCACCCCGGCGCCTCCATGGTGATAAACGAGGACGGCAGGAGAACCATCCTATCAAATACCAGCCTAGCACAGAGAGAAGCTGTTGCCAAGCAACTGCTGACGCCCTGCCCCGGTCCACATAAAATGCCCATGAAGATAGTAAGTTCGATGCTCTGATTGTAATTGTAGTAACTCATAAAGCCTTGTACAGCCGGCAGTGTGAGTTAACCTTTCATTGTCAGTGACATAGCCCTTCACTCTCGTCCTTTTGTCTGTCCAGGTGAATCGTCACATAAAGAACGGAGATGTTTTGTTACTGAACAGACAGCCCACTCTGCACAGACCCTCCATACAAGCCCACTGTGCACGCATCTTACCAGGAGAGAAGGTAACATTCAATCACTCATTTGTTTTATTGTGATTTATTGTGTGTTTGAAATAAACGTATGATATATAACAAATTGTACTTGATCTTAATTTGATGCTGCAGGTACTAAGGCTCCACTACGCCAACTGCAAGGCGTACAACGCTGACTTTGATGGAGACGAAATGAACGCTCACTTCCCTCAAAGTGAGCTGGGCAGAGCCGAGGCCTACATGTTAGTCAGCACCGATCAGCAGTACCTCGTCCCCAAGGTGGGTATATACACACCGTAGACAGAAGATGTTCAGGAGTATAACACAGCTCGCCACAGTCCTAAACTCATAGGCCCCAATCAGACAGCGATGCATTGCAAGAAAAACGTCACCCGCAAAACCATTGTTTTCCTATGGTGGAGCGCCTGCCACGTGCTCCTCTCTTGCACCGATCATGCGTGTAAGTAGGCGTGTAGGCGTGTAGGCGTGTAGGTAATTGTCGTGGGTGCATTTTATGGCCAGTGAGATGTGTGCGGTGTATTATCTTGTATTGGTTTAGTTGAATGGGTTTTTATTTAGATGCCTGAAATAAGGTGTGTGGTTAACACCAGCTTAAGAGGTTAAAGTGGGGGGGGCAATGGCCCCTTTCCCTACCCCTCTACTTTCTGTGCCCTTGCTTGGACCACACCCATCTTTGTACTCTGCCTTCATTTTCATCCCAACTACACATCTGTAAAGTTTTGTGATTGCATCTTGCACAGTTGCAATGCCGTTGCGTCCCAAAAATCTGTCCACAGACTCGCAAGGTGAAAACAGTACCAGCCTGGCAACACTCTGAGCCTGTCAGTGGCCAAAACAAGCATGTTTAGTGGACACACATTGACAGAGCGTAATTGGCCACTTCAGGCATGGAAAGCCTCTTTTAATGCCCTCACGACACACACACAGGTCAGCACTCAGCTTTTCCTCTCTCTCTCTATAGGATGGTAAACCTTTAGCAGGTCTGATCCAGGACCACATGGTATCGGGTACGAGGATGACGATACGGGGCTGTTTCTTCACCAGAGTCCAGTACATTGAGTTGGTCTACAGAGGACTAACTGATAAACCAGGCCGAGTCAAACTGCTGCCACCGGCTATACTCAAACCACAGCAGCTGTGGACAGGAAAGCAGGTAACTGAACTTGGGACATTTTAGTCTGTGTTTCAAAAGGTTCTCATCGACTTATAGGAGGTGTGTTATGACAGAGACAGCCAAAAGAATCACTGAAAGCTGGGATAAGTCAGTTTAGCCCAGATGTTAAGCTCTTGTCTTGTGCTCTAACGCCTCTGTAAACTCAGTTGCACTATTGTGTCATTAATGGTGGTGTTTGTTGTAGGTGGTGTCTACGCTCCTGCTGAATGTAATCCCACAGAACGCTGTACCTCTCAACCTGGTCGGCAAGTCGAAAATCCCCAGCAAAGCATGGATCCAGGTCCCGCCACGAGCTGCTCCGGGATACAAACCTGACACCATGTGTGACTCACAGGTACACACACACACACACACACACACACACACACACACACACACACACACACACAAGGTGGAAACATCTCACTTTCCAATCCTTATCAACATGTGTCAACCAAAGACTGTGTATACCAACAGACGACGCGTCCCCACTTCCTCCGACTGTACTAAAAGGAAGCCAAAATATCTCAGATACGGGCGCCATCTTGCGCTGGTGACGTCATTTGGAGCCAGAGTCTCTCTCTCTCTTCTCCACTCTATCGTGGTACAAATGGGAGGACACGTCAAAGAGGCACTTTTGTTCATTCCACAACTCCACCACTCCATGTTGACTTTCTACCCCCGTTTGCTGCTTCCTGTTTGGTGCTGGCGAGAGCGCACGTATTGGTTGTTGACAATGTTCGCATCATTGAACTTAAGATAATATTAAACCTGTTTGATTTTTAACGGAACGTCAAGAGACTTAAGAGAGCTCGGACGGAATTTTAGGACCACCTCACACTACACGATGGAGATCACGGGAGCTCGCCGCAACTCTAGCAAAACTCTCATGATTTTATTCCGACATTGGAAATGTGTCTGCGACACTGAAATTGCTTGAAGAGTCGTTTGGTGTGAGGTCGGCAGAAACCATCTTTGGGAAAAAATGTATTTGACGTGAACTTTGTCTTTTTAGTTTGAACCATGTCCCATCCGCTAACATGGAGGGGGCGGGATTCATGAGCTATACTGCAACCAGCCACCAGGGGGCCATCCAGATGTTTTGGCTTCCCTTTGTGGGAGCTGTCGTGTCGTCCATCTTTATATAGTCTACAGTCTATGGAGTCAACAACGATACAGCTTGTCACAAGCTCTGCGTTCTTTTGCCTTTGTTTGGCATACTGAAACTTGTCCCCTGAAGAATTTAAAAATGGCCCCTACAATGTTAAAAACACACATGGGGAACAAATTGGTCAGAGCTGGTTTTGGAGTTATTCAAATTTTGCCCAAAGTGAGTCAATATTTTACCTTTTTTTTTAATGCTTAATAATTTATTTACCACTATTTTGGCCTTTCTGTTTGCTTCCCAGGTGGTGATTCGTCAGGGGGAGCTGTTGATGGGCGTTCTGGACAAAGCCCACTACGGCTCCTCAGCCTACGGTCTGGTCCACTGCTGCTACGAGCTGTACGGAGGGGGGACCAGCGGCAAACTGCTCAGCTGTCTGGCCCGACTCTTCACCGCTTACCTGCAGCTATACAGAGGCTTTACTCTGGGTAAGAACCCAGACACGTGCCCTCCTGACACAGACGCATAACAGACAGCATTACTTATTTATGTCCGTCTGTTTTTGTGTATAATTACTAAATGTAGAAGAAGAGTATTATGTTTAAAACCTTTTTTGTGTTTAGGTGTGGAAGACATCCTGGTGAAACCGGGCGCCAACAGGCAGAGGAAAAAAATCATCCGAGAATCACTGACGATCGGCACCAAAGTGAGTTAAAGCACCAGCTTGTTCTGGTGAAATGAACTGTCTGCTAGTGTTTTCATTATTGATGTAACATCTAACAGAGTTAAAGTGTACAGCACCTTCATGAGTGGACTACATTCTGTGTTATTCAAACCAATGAACAAAGGGAAACATATAAAGCACTAATCCACAGTAAATAAGTATTTAGAAAAAAAATGCAGCCTTGTCAAATTCAGTGCTTCCTCCTCAGTGGATGCCACTGGCCAAAACGGCTGCCACAGTGAAGGTGTAGTTCATGGGCCTCATGGTGCTCCATCATGGCCACTGGGGATACATATGTACTACACACAAACACAAACGTGTGTTAAAATGAACTGAACCAGTGAAGAGCTGCTACTGAAGCTGCCACCAATAATGTTGAGTGTCTGAACTTTTATTAGAGTTCTTCACTGAGTCTCTGAAAATCTGAACTTCTGTAAACTTCGGTTTCACTGACAACTGGTGCATTCTAATTGTTGCTTTTAGCTTTTCATCTCAGTGTTCCCAGGTCAGATTTGTGAGAAGCGGGTGATGGCATCCATTGCTGTGTGCCATAGTCTTTATTCATACTGCCATTAGGGGCACAAGAGTCTGAGTTTTTCTAATTCTGCACATTGTGGCTTTAAATACAGCCTTAAATCTGCATTAACTGATGTTTTTGGCCACTTGAGTGCAGCGGAGTTGCAAGTTGTGAATACAACATTGATATATCTCCATGAACTTGTTAGCAAACCGTTGCTTATTTATACATCCAGCAGTTATAGTCAAGTTTTATTTGTATATAACCCAATAATAATCACAAATTTGCCTCAGGGGGCTTTACAATCTGTACCGGATACGACACCCTCTGTCCTTCACAGTACGACCCTCACATTGGATGAGGAAAAAGCCCTTTTAACAGGAAAACAAATGGAAGAAACCTCAGGAAGAGCAACATAAAATACAACATAGACAATCCATATGACAAAAACTGATACATATAATGTAAACATATATGAAGAGATGGATCCAGGAGGATGTCGAGAAGCTTCCAGGCGTTACCAAACAGATGAAACCTGAGCAACACGACCTCCTCTCCACCATGGAACCTAGAGAGAGGACAAGATTTTAGTTTTAGTTCACATTTGCTTTGTCAATGTAAACCTATGTTTCCCATGCCAATAAGCCCCTTTGGACTGAACTGAATTGATAGAGAGGCTAAGTCTCCTGGAGGAGAGCGGTCCAGAACCATCATGTGGAACAAGGCACCAACAGCCAGGAGAGGCAGAGCGAAGTCCCAGGATAATAAAAGAATAACTAACTAATTGAAAGTTAGGGCAAAATGAGCCCTGTATTCTGAGAGCAGAGAGTCCTGATTGGAGTATAAGATTTAAGGAGATCAGGCAAGTAGGAAGGAGCATGCCCATTTATGGAGTAACATTATAATTCATTTGTTGTCATGTTTCTGGCCACCTGGCGAATCTAAGTCAAATAAATGCAAAGAATTTCCACTAGGTCCAGCAGCGAGTCTCTAACTGTGTCTGTCTGCTGGTTGGTGTTGAGCAGGTAGTGCACTGTGGGTTTTTAGAGCTTTTTCTCTGGAAACAGACGCCTGCTGCGGCTGAAAGCGATGTTAACAGAGCAGAGCAGTGAACCTAAACTAAACTAAACAATGAGCTGATCATTCTCTGTAGGTTTTCTGTAGTGTTGTTGAAAAAAGTGTTTTTGTTTTTTTTTCCTTTCCTTTTCCTTTCCTTTCTAAGGCCCTCCAAGCAGCCTTCAACCTGCCCTCCAATGTGGATCAAGCTGAGGCACAGAGTCGCTGGCAGGACGCTCACCTCAACCCAGACCAGAGAGACTTCAGCACGGCCGACCACAAGTTCAAAGAGGTGGCCAACCAAGTGAACAATGACATCAACAAGGTAACCTGCCACTACTACTACTAGTACTGCCACCTCACGCTGCTGACATTCAGTACAGTGAACAAAGACCGATACACTCCCTCCTACTCATATTGGCCCACAGAATACCATCTCATAGGTTGTTTCCACCAACTTTATCTGTTTAGATTAGTTCCTGTAGGATAGTTCCCGGTGTGGAAATGTCCCTGCCCCTGGGGTAGTACTTTCCAAAGGTTCAGGAACTAGGGTTGGTCTGGTCTAAAAATGTGATATTTACCACTAGGTGTCGCACTTGACTCAGCAGCCGCTGCACTCAGCATTAATTTCCTGTCAGCTTTCTACTCTATCCAATAAATCAGTGGTTCTCAACCAGGGGGTCCTCCGAAAAATTAGGTTTATTTTCACTATTTAATTCACTATAGAAGTGAGCCCAATGTGAGTGAGATTCATAAGAGTGACTATTCTGATCATAGGTTTCACTTCCTCCACGGTTATCTCCTCAACTGTAGTTGGCAGCTATAGAATTCTGGTCTTAATCGTATCTAACAACCAAAGTCTTTTCAAATGAGGTCCCTGACCTATTGTGGATCAATTTAGGAGTCCTTGACACGACAAAGGTTGAGAACCACTGCAATAAATGAACGAAATGCTCCTAAAATATACATTTTTAAAAAAGGAGTGCATGTTGCCAGCCTTCACAGTTCTTAATGATAATAATTAGGGATGATACGATACCAGAAATTTAGTAGTCGATACCAATACCAGTGAAAATCCATGATTCTCGATACCTATTCGATACCACGGTAAAAAACAAAAGTAAAATAATAAATCTCATGTGCTTCAACATCCACTCCGTTATTACCGTTTGCATACCGGGTTTTGTTAGGAAGTTAAACAGCTCATAATTCTCTCTCTAATATCTGTTTTATATTGTTGTGAAAACATCTCCTTCAAACATCTGGATTTATTCAGGTTTTTCGCCAAAAACTGCATTTTACAAGATTACATTTGAACACATCGTGATAACGTTAGAATTTACCTTCGCCCAATACTCACGAACACACTCACACTCTAAACACATCATGATGTAAATCAATGGTATCGCCTGTTGACGTTAGCTGTTAGCTCCATGCAGGACTGTGCTGCTTACCGGCTGCTAACAGCTAACGCTAACTAGCTCTCGTCCTGCAGGACTGTGCTGCTTACCGGCTGCTAACAGCTAACGCTAACTAGCTCTCGTCCTGCAGGACTGTGCTGCTTACCGGCTGCTAACAGCTAACGCTAACTAGCCCTCGTCCTGCCGGTTTCAACACAGCTTTGTTTGTCCAGCATGGACAAAACAGGGTGCGTCCCCTGGTCACGTCGATAGTTTGTTTACTGCATCCCAAACACATTTTCTATTGTCCCTGGGACGCCGGGACGCGTATGATACCTGGCGTACTGTAGAAAAAACGAGTACCGTCATGTTTTCAGAATTTTGGTACCAAAGTATCGGTTCTCGTGACATCCTTAATAATAATAATAATAATAATAATAATAATAATAATAATAATAATAATAATAATAATAATAATAATAATAATAATGATGATGATGATGATGAAATGTTGTGGTGTGTTTGTAGGTGTGCATGCCAGTCGGACTCCACACCTCTTTCCCAGACAACAACCTCCAACTGATGGTCCAATCAGGAGCTAAGGGATCTACTGTAAACACCATGCAGGTACCCCCCCCACACACACTTCAATAAGACCTCATGAACTTTAACCTACAAATACACTAACCCTGTCTGTGTGTGTCTGTGTGTGTGTGTATTTTTCAGATTTCGTGTCTACTAGGCCAGATCGAGTTGGAGGGCCGTAGGCCTCCACTGATGCCTTCTGGGAAATCCTTGCCGTGCTTCCAGCCATATGACCCTGCACCCGGTGCCGGGGGCTTCGTTTCTGGAAGGTTCCTCACAGGCATCAAACCACAGGTACACAAGGAGAGCTGTGTGTGTGTGTATGTGTGTTGGTGTTGTAAAAGTTGTTTTTACACTGTAGCTCCTATTAAAGACTGGGATGCCAAATGGCACACATGAATACTCTCTTTAGCTCTTATAAATCCTTTTTATGAGTATCGCTGCTGTGACGTTTATGATTCTTGTTACTTCATGATGCATTTCTTTCCTTCTCTGTGTCTAATCTCGTTCAGGAGTTTTTCTTCCATTGTATGGCCGGCAGAGAGGGACTGGTCGACACCGCTGTGAAAACATCCAGATCAGGATACCTGCAGAGGTAACGTAAACCTTACTCAGGGTTCCTACGCAGTATGGAAGTCTGATTTGAGTAGTTTCCAGGTCTGGATAAGTATGGAAAAAAGAAAAGAGAGTATGAGAAAAACATTTCTGTGTCCAGACTGTTGACCCTGTTCTGTTTTATCTAAAAAGAAATTGATCATTCAAGCAGCAGAGTGTTTTTCATGGTGTTTAGAGCAGGCCGGCCAAAATGTTACCCATTGTGTGAGAGAGCGCGGGCCAGAGGCCTCTGTACTACGAAGCCAGTTCAACATACCCAAGGTATCTTCTCGTTATCTGGCTTAACTAACCCTAACAAACGAGATCACTCTAAACGGTCCTACGACGCTGGTTAGCAGCTCGGTAAATCAACCCAGGGTTTCTCAGTCTGGCTATGAGTGCGTGCAAATAAAGGGGCTGGATTTTCAGCATCTGACCAATCACAAACATGAACATGAAGTCTACAGACAGCAGACAGACAGGCAGAGCGCAGGGTCGGCGCCAGAGTGTTAGGGGTGGACGGGCAATCAGCTTTGACAGGGGGGGCATTTTTTTTCACCTCATATAGTCTATATTAAGTGTATCTTTAACATTATTATGTTTCATGAAAGAAATAAACTGACAGAGAGGTGTATACATACTGCCACTTATGCGCGCACAGGTGCGCACGCACGCATACACATGCTGTTATGTCCACAAAAACAGGTTATAAACTAACACCGTGTCCTAACTGGATGCGAGCGTCCAACTATCGCACTGCATCGCGCATCTGACGCTCTCTGTCCACTGAATACATTAAATCTGCACTTCTGTTACATCATGTAAACAAACCAGGAACATATCAGCTGTGAGCTCCCGATCAGACTGGAGCTGAAGACGTAACCACCTCAAAGATGGGTTAGTAGTACTTAATAACATGTTATCTTCCTACGTTCGTACTTTTTTTTTATCAGAAAACACACGTTTTATTTGTGATATTTACTGGAAATAACATACGATATAGCCAAGAGCAAGTAGGTTGTTATCTAGTGATCTTCTCCAGCCAACTGCCACCTTATTATGGTTTCTGTTTTGAAATGAGGAGGTACTGGAGGCTACAGATAACTCCTCAGGCACGCCCTGCATCTTGCTAGTGCCAGGGTCAAAATGTGCACACACGGGTGCCGAGACACAGTAAACGGAGTTAAACAACACATTAATCTAACAGTCTGACTGATTTCTTCATAACTATAATTTAAGTTAATAAAGACTAAATGTGGATGTTTCACTCACTAGTTGTTGTCCCTGCTCAGCCTGCTGTATAACATTAGTCCATTGTTTTATTCCACAATACTGAACAGAATAATCCAAACAGGTAGAAGAAGTAAGATGTGAGAGGAGAACAGGATGCTTTTTACTCTCTTGGTCCTAATTGTGCTTTAATGCACCAGGTTTGTAGGTCTACTTTCTCTCATTTTTT
>CAKAKR010042702.1:0-11914 GCA_916700685.1 Adelosebastes latens | reverse complement strand
CTTTACCTAAACTGAAGGTCTAAGAACAGAGGGTGTCGAATGCTGTACAGATTGTAAAACCTCTTCAGGAATTTGTGATTTGTGATATTGGGCTACATATATAAAATTTGACATTTCGTTGTATGTTTGCACCACCTTTTTTTGTTATATCACACCAATAAAAACAAAAACAAAGCAGACTAAAGCCCATATTTTTTAAATGAGATGTTCAACAATCACATGTGGGTGTATAGTTTGTGTGTCCATATATACTTTTGCTATGTAATACACGCAATGCAATATAACACCTGTGATGTTCTGCTTCACTTCAGGCCTTTGGAAACGGATGATCAGTGATAAAAACATCCATCATGAAGTTATCACTGTCTCTCCTGATTTATAAACAGATTACAGCAATAAAAAGAGATATCTGCGGTGGGAAACGCGTGGGACGGAAGAGAGGAGGCAGACGGAATCAGAGGATGAGAAAATGAGAGAAAAACGGGTGGAAAGAAAGAAATGTGCTGGTTTAAATAAAAAATAAAAAAAGATTAAGAAAAGATGATAGGATTAAAAGGTGGAAACAGAGGAGATTGAATCCGCCTGTGAAATAAGATTACAGTGTATAAGTGAGAAGAAAGCCGGAAGGAAAAAAAGCAACAAGAGAACAAATAGTAAAGGCCAAAAATAAATTAAAAAAGATGGAAACAGAATAGAAAATCAGACGCATACAGAGACAGGTCAAAACAAGTATATGATGTTAGGGAGCATAATGAAAGACATTTCTTACATTTTAATTATTTTGTGTTTCAGTGGTGCTGAGAAATTGTGCCATCTGGTTTCTCCTGAGAGAATTACTCACAGTAACCTCTGATTTATGTTCATTTCCACCACAAGAATCAGGTGATCATTTGCAAAGATAGTTATTGACTGCAGTCTGACCTTCCCCGAGGACAGACTACTGACTGGTAGGATGACGAAGACATCACATGTGACCTCTACAATGAGCTTCAGCCCTCAAAGATCAGAGGAAATTAAACAAATCATGATTCCTGTACAGCTGTTGCCAAAGAATACCTTGCAATATGCATAAATAAGTGCTACTTTATTGTGAGCATTTCTGATATAATTCTTAATAATTTGTTTACAAATGTATTTATTGATCTATGAATAAAAAGACTAAATTACAAAGTAATTCATTATTTTACATTTTAATGGGCAATAAAAAGAAGAATTATAAAAATAATTTACAAATTAAATATTAATCCATCAATACAAAAGTCAATAAGTACATAATTTAAAAATACATTAATTAATTTTAAATTGTATTATTATTATTATTATTAATAATAATAATAATAATAAAAATAATAATAATCATCTGTTTTATTTTCCCTTTTATTTATTTATGTATTTCTTTTTTATTATTTTTTAAATGTATTAATTTTTTAATTTTTTTTAATACTTTATTTCAAAAGTTCAATACATTAGTTACATAAACATGGTCAGATTTTTCATTACAAAAAAATCAGTAAATATTTCACAGTATAAAACGTATATAACAATGAATTAAATTAAACAACAACTAAAATTTAAATCTTAAAACAGTATAGGCAAGGCATGCAAGGCAAGGCAGCTTTATTTGTAGAGCATATTTCAGCAACAGGGCAATTCAAAGTGCTTTACACAAACATTCAAGAACATTGCGACAAAGTGCAAAGAACATTAAGACATAATTAAAACAGTTATAAAAACATTAAAGATTTGAAAATAAAAACAAGCTAAAAATAAAAGCTAGGATAGAAGCTAAAATAGAATATAACACACAAGAGTAAAAGCTCTAGTGCAGTATGAGATCATTATCTGGTTTAATAAAAGGCAGCAGCAAACAGGAAAGTTGCAGTGTTCTGCTTCCATCCAAGAGTTTATCATAGTAGCATTAGTTAGTAAAAAGAGCAGAGTGACCCCATGACACATATTGAGGGACAAATAAATACACATATTTAAAAATAAATATAAAAAAATAAATAAATGAAAAATAATTTTAAAAATAAAGTAATTCATAAAAAATAAATCCAAAAATAAATAAATTTAACAATTAATAATAAATAAATAAGGGAGTTAATACAAAGGTAAATGAATAAAGAAGCAAATTAAAACAGAAATATCAATTTATGTCACATTTTATCAATTCATTAATAGCTACATTTATTTTTAATATTAGTTTTGCTACATTTAGTGAGTCATTTATTTATTTATTTATTTTTATGTGTAACGTGTAAAAGTAGCATTCGGAGAATGAGCCCCGTTGAGTTTCGGCGTTACGTCGCACTTGCATTCCTCTGAACGCTGACAAAGCCGGCTCGCTCTCACCGAGCTCCGTTCATCAGGTGAACATCTCCGCTCTTCATCTGGAGAACGAGCCGGCGCTGGTTTCACCCAGCCGGACACTTTCTGCCTCGAGTCCGGGGACTTTCCCCTGGGCGGTAGAGAGAAACCAGGTTCTCCGCGTGTAGCCCAGACAGCAAGCCTTCCGAATGCCCGGATGTAACACGGAGGACGCGGAGGTTAAGAAGAACGACTGGCAGCACTTATCCACAATCACGGTGTCACAACATGTGGAAACAGCTCTGCAGTGTCACGTTAATCAATAAAGACATTATTAAATAAAAGTGATAGTTTGCTCTTACAAAAAGCGTCTCTGTTGTTTGTAGTTGATGTTGCTAGTTCTTGAAAAACCGCAAAGGATCATGGGAAAACTTAAAGGCATAGCAGACAAATAATGATCACCTCAAATATGTTATTATTTATTATATTATATTATATTTTATTATACTATATTGTTGAGACACTTACTGAAAAATAGACTGGTAAGTTTTATGTCTGGATTTATTAGGACTATGCCAGTCTTGCTAATTTTCTGAAAGCTTTTAAGATTAATTACTTGAAAAGTAGGCTCCAAATGTAATTTGAAAAATAATAGATAAAATCACCCTCTGTTTAAAGATATATCAGTGGTATTAATATAACATTGCACATGTCCCTGCTGTGGGACTAATAAAGGATTATCTCATCTTATCTTAACTGAACATGATTCAACTTGAAATATGTTTATCACTGTGAAACCGAAGGTTGAAAAGTTTTAGTATACAAATAGTTTTAATGACATATAAGAGTACAAATAGTAGTAAGCATTATGTTTAATCAGCATTACGATTAAGAGGGGGTCCTCTGCCCCAATAAGTTTGATAACCCGTAGTTTACATGAATGTTTATAGCACAGAAGTAAAGAAAACAGCAAATTGCAAATAATTTTCATGTAAAACTTTCCAATTATTGTTGTCAAGTATATATTATTAATTAAACGAAATATTATGCAACAGAGAAAAACAACAGGGAGGAATAAAACCTTTGAAAATTAATTAGTCTCTCACTGTTTTGTTTTTTTTTGTTGCAAATTATCGTAAGTTATTTAAAAACACCAGACAAATTAAATTAAACTCCAAACAAATGAAGCCTGTTATGCTCCAATACAATCTTTCATGGTTCACAATGCAAGAAATAATGTATTTCATGGTATTTTTATCAGGAGGAAATAGCTTTTTCTCTCTTTCATGCTACTTTTTTTAAACCCAGTGAGTGAATTATAGTTTAATCTGATGCATGAATAGTGACTCCATAATAATGAGCCATTTTGTTTCGCCACCTGTGATTCGTCACCTTAAAGACTCTTTCCCAGCATGCCATGCTGAAGCTTTCCCAGGACAGCAAGTATCCCTGATCAATCATTAGATGCATTATTGACCAGATATTTTTATCCATCCAATTCTGTAAGTAGAGAGATTTAAACATTACATAACACATATCTGTTGTTCCAGATGGGGGTTCGGTGTTTGGGGTGAAATTGTGTGTGTACATGACTTTCCGAATAACAATACTTGTTTGTGAAATAAGGACAGTTTGACTGGTAATTTTGCTAATGCTACTTTGCTAAACTAGCTCTGGAAGCTGCAGACAGTGCAGAGCTGATTAAAGGTAGGAAAACACATGATGCACTTGGTGGTTGTTATTTCACTAAATGCTTCAATGCAATCTCAATTTATTACAGCTTGAGATGAGGAATGTTTTATAATGATATGTACATCATCTCCATTTTGTGCATTACCTGTGTTTTATACCTCATTAGTTGACCCTAAAGTGTCAGAAACAAGCACACATTTTGAAATATGTTTACGTCACCATCTAGTGGTTGAAAATGTGACGTGCAAAACATTAGATCCAAGCCAAGTGCCTGACATAAATATAGGAATTCAATTGACATTACAGGCTATAAGTTTGCAATTAAAAACTTAAAACTCTGGATAAGTAATGTCACAACCTCTTTCAACTTTTAAGTTTAATTAATTTAGGTAAAACAATAGACTGCATTCTTTGATATTTCAACAATTCATCCATCTCAGATGCTGTAGTCTATGGTGGACCACAAGAGTCACGTAAATAGTAATAAAGCATTTAATTGATTAATTGTACAATAAAAATAGGAATTAAAATTTGTATTACAAATGTATTATTAATCTATGAAAAAATGGACTAAATTACAAAGTAATTATCTATTTGACATTTTAATGGGCAATAAAAAGAAGATTATAAAAATAATTTACAAATGAAATATTAATCCATCAATAAATATTTCAAATTAAGAAGGGATTTACAAAAACACCATAAAACAGTCGATAAGTACATTGTTTAAAAATACATTAATGAATTCATAAATAAATAATGGAATTTAATTAAATGCTGTATTGCTATTTATGGGACTCTTGTGGTCCTCCATAATATCCTAGTTAAATAACATTCTCTATAAACTCTCATTTTTTAAATCACTTTATTTTTCCAACTGTCTGGAATCCCCAGCAAAATAGTTTATATATCTGATGTTACTCTCATCACACAGACCAGTATGTGTCTGAACCTACAGTAGGCTATACTCCCCCTGTTATGTATGGAGGACAGAACCTGCCAAAATAAAAAAATATATGAATAAATTAATAAATGACTCACTAAATGTAGCAAAAATAATATTAAATATAAATGTAGCTATTAATAAATTGATAAAATGTGACATAAATTGATATTTCTGTTTTAATTTGCTTCTTTATTTATTTACCTTTGTATTAATTCCCTAATTTATTTACTATTCTGTACAATTTTCCCTTTTATTTATTTTTGTATTAATCGTGAAATGTATTCATTTTTAAATATCTATATTCTTTTTATTAATTAATTAATTTTTGCATTTATTTTATTTATTTATTTATATTTATTTTTAAATATATTTATTTATTTATTTCTGCTTGATTTTCCTTTTGCATGTCACCCCTTATTTATTTCCCCAAGTTTATTTATTTCTGTATTATTTTCGGTATACATTTCTTTACACATTTCTGCCTCATTATGCAAATGAGGGAGCTGTCCCTCAACGTGTGTCATGGGGTCAAAGTGCATGACTATATGTTAGCTAGCTAAACGGTGTCTTCTTCTGCTTATCAACTATAGTGATGAGCACACTGGCTGTGTAATGCTGTGTAGGTTTCATCCTGTCTGAACACCAAGTTCAAGCCAATGCGGTGGAAACAAAGTGTTGGAAACAGGTATCAGGTGATACAGAATGTGCCTCATCATCATTATTGTGCATTGTCTGCACTGAACATGGCCAGTGGGTCTCCATTTTCTCTGGTGTCACCTTTCTGCACGACACAGGGAGAACAAAGACACTTGTTTTTCCACGGTGACACCGCTAGAGGGAGCACCGGATCCACAGCATCCTCCCTAATACACTCTGACATGAGAGCACACACATGGACATACTGTATGTTGCTGGATTAGGCAGCACACAGAAAGATTACAGCATCACATGGTGGCCCCTCCAAATGGTGCCTGCCAGTAACCTACTTCCCCCCCTCTGAGCTATCCCGTCATTCATTCCGAGTGGGCGTAGGTTCACGCAGCACACAGCAGCAGCTCAGCAGCATCATCATCACAAAGGTTCAGCTCCTCCCTGCTGTATCCTGGAGAGGCAAGGGAGACAAGGGAGGGAGGGAGAGGATCAGGGTCAGATGAACTCCTGTCTGAGTGACGAAGGCGGTGTGTGCAAATGAAGAGGAGAGTGTGTGTGCATGTGTGTGAGAGAGGACGAATCAGGAAGAGCTAGAGAGACAGTTGGAAGGGAGGTAGGGGAGGGGTGGTTGAGTGTGTGAGGGAGACAGGGAGGAAATCCAGGCAGCAGGAGGAAGGGGACATAAAGGGGGGCAGGAGGAAAAAGACAAGACAAGGGGACCCAGATTAAGAGGGAAGATGGCTGAGCCGGAGCTGAAATCACGGAGCAGCCGGGAGAGCGTTGCCAAGGCGGCGAGCCAGGAGAAGATTGGGGGTAGGTACAGTGCATGTTCACACTCCTGTAGATACCACATGGTGCAGGGCTGCATTGGTCCGCCATGCGCTCTGATGCAACATTGCTTGATGCTAAAGCACCTGCAGGTTGATGTCTGTAGAGATGCATGATGGGGTTTTAGGTGTGATGGTGACAGGTGAGGAAGTGTGATTCATATTACAATAAAACTTGTATTTCCACTGGGTGTCAATGTAAACACAATAACCTGATGATGCCGTGCGTGTCAACATTAACAGAGGCAGAAGTAAATATGGGAAGTTCCTCAGATGACCCAGATGAGCCAGTTTAACCTGTTTTTGCATAGTGCATGCCATTGTTTTTGCCCATGCTACTTGATACATTTACATTAGCAAAAGAAATTTCTTGTTTTCATACAAGTTTGGTATTTTATTCTTCATGAACCAGTTCCTAAAATATCTCAGCAAAGAAAAACTTCAGAGAATACTTTAACACTTCAATGATTTTGTCTTTTTTCTTGTTGTCGTACCTCAAATGTGAAACTCTCTCGTCTCATCTGCTGGTCTCTCCTCCAGACCCAGACCAAGACGGTCTGATTGTAGAGCAGCCAGCGTCTCCATCTAACCCCATGATCCCTGCTCCCACCGCCACAAGCCCTGCTACCGACTCCCCTGCCAAAGGGGAGAAGATCGTGCTCAAACGCAGCATCACCCTCTTCAACGGCGTGGGGATGATCATCGGCACCATCATCGGTTCAGGCATATTCGTCACTCCAACAGGCGTGGTCAAAGAGACCGGCTCTGCTGGGCTCTCCCTGATCGTCTGGTCTGCCTGTGGAGTGATCTCCACCATGGGCGCCCTGTGCTACGCCGAGCTGGGCACAACCATCACCAAGTCAGGGGGAGACTACACGTACATCCTGGAGATTTACGGTGAACTGGCGGCTTTTCTGAAGCTGTGGGTGGAGATGCTCATCATCAGGCCGTCATCGCAGTATGTGGTGTCGCTGGTGTTTGCCACTTACCTCCTGAAACCTCTCTACCCAAACTGCACCGTGCCCGACAGTGCAGCCAAGCTCATTGCCTGCTTGTGTCTTAGTGAGTCGGGGTTGTTGGTTCTCCCTCTTTAAGGATGACAAATGATTAAAATCCATTAATTCGATGCACTTAATTCCAGGTTATTCCCCTAATCCGTATGCTTTTCTCTGTACCTCCTGTAGCCTCCCTGACGTTTGTAAACTGCATCAGCGTGAGAGCGGCCACCAAGGTGCAGGACTTGTTCACGGCCTCCAAATTGTTCGCCCTGATAATCATCATCCTCTTTGGCTTCAAACAGATTTCCACAGGTGAGTCCCACCAACACGTTATCATCCCAACTCATCACATACTGACGCTTTGTTAGACCCCTCGGCGTCACTTTTCAGTCGCATGTAAACACCTGCTTAATGTTTTAAATTAAACACTTATTTATGGTAAATGGACTTGCATTTATATAGCGCTTTGAGTGGTCGGAAGACTAGAAAAGCACTTTACACTACATGTCAACATTCACCCACTGATGGCAGAGGCTGCTAAGGTGCCAACTTTGCCCGTCAGGATCTAATCTAAATACTCATTCACACAATTTGGGGTTAAGTGTCTTGCTCAAGGACCCGGCGCAGCCAGGGATCGAACTATCGACCTTTTGGTTGGTGGACGACCTGCTCTACCCTCTGAGCCACAGTCGCCCTCAAAGACAAAAACGTCACGGCGCCCTGTATTTGCTCTGGAAGGATTTAGGATTAAGCAACAAAACCACTTAGGAAAAAACAACATGGTTGGGCTTAAAATTACTACGATTATACAGTGAAAACGTTGTGAACATGAACGGGACATGAACGATCAGCTGATTTTAACGTGAAAGTGAAAAGTAACACACGGGACACGAACAGCGGTCTCCTGGAGGAAAGCCCTGTGTTTGTTGGATCACAGCTCTACAAAACACAAATAGACTCAAACTATTTTAGAGATCACTGAGGGGCGACAAAGACATCGAGTCAATTACAAAACAAAGAAAAGGAAATGAGATATACAAACAGAGAAGATGCAATATCATTATAAAAAGTATAGTAGTATAAAGTATAGTAAAAGCCTTAGATAGATGCATACAGTATATAGACATGTACATACTGTATATAATCATCCAGCCCATGTATATCCATTCAGTATTTATTTATTTGCATTATTTGTATTGTTTGTACACAGACTTTTTTATATTATTTCTTATTTTATTGTTGGTCATTGGTGCTTTATATATATATTTATATTAATATAAATATAATATTTATATATACACTTTTTTCCACTTAACAGTCCCGTATATTCCTCACCTTTATTTGTGCAGCTTTGTTCTCTTTGTCCCGAGCTGTTATTTCTATTTCTGTGTAAGTACGTTTAGAGTCAAATTCCTTGTATGTATGTACTTGGCAAATATATCTGATTCTGATTCTGATTTAAGATGTAAAATAAAGCACAGTAGGCTTATATAAAAAAAAGCTAAGTTATGTAAAACAATTATAAATAGAAGTTGGGAGATTTAAGGTCATATTTCTAAAATGTCTAAAAGATATAAGTGAATTGATTTTAATGAGTCGCTGTATTTTGTTCCAGGAGTCAGATGCATTAAAATTAAAAGCAGTATTTCTAAGTTCAGACCCAGTCAGTAGTAGAGCGTGTCTGATAAAACCCATCTGAGTGACAGAGCAGTTCTCAATGGTAATTGTAATTGTAATTATAGATAAATTTGAGTGGACGAGTTAAACAAGTTGATAATAAAGGTTCAGTGTGTAGGATTTGGCAGCATCTAGTGGTGTGTTTGCAGATTGCAACCAACTGAGTACCCCTCCGCTCACTCCTCCCTTTCCGAGACTGCGGTAACGTGAGCTGCAAAACACCGTTCACCTCGCTCAGAGGCCATCCTTACCATAATAACACTACTTTAGGAGCAACAGTAGTCAGACGGCGGCTGGCGGTAACACGGTTTTACACTCTGCGGCTCACGGTATCACAGTTTCACAAAGGTGTCGGAGAACTACAGTGGCCTTCAGGTAACGTAAAAACGTGAAAGTCTCTCTCTAGAGTCAGAGTTTAGTTTGTCCGTTCTGTTCTACTGTAGAAACATGGCGGAGTCCGTGAAGAGGACCCGCTCCCTATGTAGATATGAAGGACTCATTCTGAGCTAATGAAAACACAACGATTCTTAGTCAGGTGATTATACACTAAAGAAAACATAGTTATGAATGTTATATTCCATTTCTGCTAATGGAAATACTACATACTGGCCCTTTAAGTCAAATCTCTTGTTGCTGGCTCATTGTCATGTTTAGTGTGAAAGGAAAACTGGTTCTTGTTTGATGTGCGTGTGATAATGTGCCAGCATGAACATTCATAGTAGAATTATCTCGACCAGATATGATTCACTTTAACGGCCCGTAAAACTAAAACAGCCTGAGGCTGACACTATTAAAACCTCCAGCTTTCCACTGGTGCCTTGTGTGTAACTGATGATCGTCATACCTTGTGTAAACGTGTATTTCCCAACATGCACTGCACCAGCTACAGTGCCTTAAACCAACTTGTATTCATTGTTGTTTATCGCAATAATGAGAGAAAGTATAGTTATATACACCATTATTGTCTCAGTATCTACTGGCGCTGCTGAGACCGAGGATTATTTCTTTTGTCTCTAATGATCAACAAATTGTTGACGAGCACTAATGAGCCCGTCCAAGCAGACTGCCCTCCTTTCAGTTTGTCAGCACAGTTTAACTGAACACAAGGCGTGTCTGTCCGCAGCCGTGTGAGTGTGTGAACACTGATGAGCATGATTGGTTTAACACATGACTCATCTGTACAATATTCATATAAATGTGTAATATGTCCATTATGTAACAGAACGTGATTTAATAGATGTAGTCATATGAGGGAAATAATGGACATTTTAAAGACATTGATGTTGCAAAAAAGAGACAAGTGCAATGTCAACTCCATGTTGAATAATAAGAAATATATATATGTATGCTTTTTTAAAACTAAAATAGCAAAACAACTGAATCAGCTGCATTCAAAACGAAACAGCGCGGGAAGGTAGCGTGGCATCATCTGCTCCGTGCTACATCTGCTGCTGCCTCCCCCCATCCACCCTCCTTTTGCAAGGCCACGCCTACCACCATTGTGTTCCACACTGTGTTACCATGGAAACTAGGCGGTGGAGCTTGCCGGCTGTTGTCACACTGTGGTCTTTCAGAGCGTGCAAAAGAGAGAGAGAGAGACAGAGAGAGAGAGAGAGAGAGAGGTAGAAGGACAGAGTGAGAAAATAATGTGTGTGTAATATAAGCCTCACGGAGAGCAAAGTCATTACCATCTGAAAGAGACAGGTAGAGGAGAGAGACACACACACACACACACACACACACACACAGCCTACTTGACAGTCACACTCGCTGATGATACACTAGATTTCTGTGGATAAATGAGTGGATTGAGGTTTACTTATCAAAAGATATATTTCTGCTGATGTTCAAATGTCAGCTGGACCTGATTATGTTTCAGTGCATCAAAGCTGAAGCTCAAACCTGGAGGCTCACGCAGAGCTCACCGAGTGTTCACGCAGAGTCTCAACTGGCTGGTTGAAAATGTCAAGCCTGTCAAAGGGCACGCAGCAACAGACCGGCCGCTTCATGCACGAAATGAAAAGTGGCAGCAGCCACGAATGAAAATCCATTTAATTTCTATGTAATTAACCACAAGATTACTTCATGAACTAAAGCTGTTGATGTAGAGAGGAGTGTTTCTCTTTCACACATCAAGATTAAAGCTTCAGTAGGCAACAATCTTTTGGCATCATTGGGAAAAAATTTCATAATAACCTTTCAGCATATTGTAATTCAAGTGTTCTGAGAGAAAACTAGACTTCTGCACCTCCTCCTGGCTCTGTTTTCAGGCTTTAAAAAATCTAGCTCGTGACATATATACAGTATATAAACTGGAAAAACAAAGTTCGGAAACTTGTGTTTGGTCGATTATTTCTCTGTTGTTACAATGCTAATGGTCATTGTATTTTACATCGTTGGAAAGCCTGTTTATTTACCTTCGCAATGATGTCCAACTTGTAAGGATCATGCATTTGTGGGATGAGCAGCACAGCTGATTATGTGGGTAGCGCCCAAGAAAAAATTGCCAAAATGCTCCGTCAATGGTAAACAGTGTTTTCTCCTGTTGGTGTTGACTCTTGTTTTGAGTTGTTTGGTGGATTGGATGATTGAACTCTCTATCAGTAACAAGGAACAAACAAGACATATTGGCTATTTTACACTTTATTCATTTAATACACCGTCAGGAGCCTCAGTAGGGGTGGAAGATCCATACGCAGCCACAACAGCCTGGCACCTCCTCCTCATGCTGGTCACCAACCTGGTCACACGTTGCTGTGGGATGCCGTTCCATTCCTCAACCAGGATTCACTGCAGGTCATCCAGCGTGGTTGTGT
>CAKAKR010042701.1:0-23686 GCA_916700685.1 Adelosebastes latens | reverse complement strand
TATGTTTTGATTTCGGCAATTGAATGAATGGTGATTGCAATATAGATAGATAGATAGATAGATAGATAGATAGATAGATAGATAGATAGATAGAAGGGTACCCACGAGTCTCCCCTTTACAGACATGCCCACTTTATGATAATCACATGCAGTTTGGGGCAAGTCATAGTCAAGTCAGCACACTGACACACTGACAGCTGTTGTTGCCTGTTGGGCTGCAGTTTGCCATGTTATGATTTGAGCATATTTTTTATGCTAAATGCAGTACCTGTGAGGGTTTCTGGACAATATTTGTCATTGTTTTGTGTTGTTAATTAATTTCCAATAATAAATATATACATACATTTGCATTAAAGCAGCATATTTGCCCACTCCCATGTTGATAAGAGTATTAAATACTTGACAAATCTCCTTTTAAGGTACATTTTGAACAGGAAAGAAATTGTGATTAATTTGTGATTAAGTATGAAGAATCATGCAATTAATCATATATATATGGAGAGAGAGATGTATATATAGATATACTGTATATTGTGTACTTGTACTTTTTTGAGTAATTTTACAAATAGGTAATTTTACTCTTAAGTACTTTTGAAGTAGGTCATTCGTCACATTCTGTTAGTGTCAAAAATAAAAGTCACTTGAAAAAGTCCTGATGAACGCGTGAAAATGCAACAGATTGAGCCAAATATATTATTATTATTATTATTATTATCATTATTATGATTATTTATTTTTATTTTTATTATTATTATTATTATTATTATTATTATTATTATTATTATTATTATTATTAAATCAGCAGCTGCAGCAGGAAATAATTTGCTGTTTTATATTGATGGCTGCTGGTGTGTCTGTTCCATCTGTCTGTTCACCTGTCTGTCTGTCTGTCTGTTCACCTGTCTGTCTGTCTGAAGTCGCAGGTGTGTCTGCAGCAGCAGGGGGGCGGAGTTCCGGTGACCCTCTGCACTCCGACCGAGCACTCAGTGAACAGGACAAAACAATTAACAACAAAGTAATGAAATGAAGGATGACATTATGGGGTACGGTCATGGTTAGCAGTGATGTATCTCTACACCGTTAAAACGCTTTCATTTACCTTAATAATCTCTGTAGTTAAAGTAACCCGGAGACACGCTCAGTGACTCCAATCAAACACACCTGCGATGCTAACATGCTAAAGTGGACCTTCAGAGGTGACTTCTGGATCCAGTCAGGAACTTTTACCTTCAGTGAGGCTGAGCTGACTGGTTATAGTGGGATATAAAGGCTCAGTGGACTGGTTATATTGGGATATGGAGGCTCCAGACCAGGTTAGTACAACAACACACTCTGAACTCTCTCCAGATGACGTCACCAGCCACTACGTTGCCTAGCAACGCAGCATCATGTGTAAAAACCTGTGCCGTCTCTCTTTTTGCTATAATGTGAGTTTGTGACCCTTAATATTTCTCACCTGTCGTGGTGCAACAAGCATTTACTGTACTTTTTATTTATTGTTGGCTATTTTTGTTGAATTGTCTGAGTTTAGTCTCTCCTCTTTGGTTATTCTTCCTGTGAGGCTAATATACACAGAGGTGGTATCAGTTGTATGAACAGGCTGCAAAGTGCCATAAATGGAATGAATTGATGGTTTGGACATATGGCTCATTGCTGATGTTGTTGTTGTTGCTGATGTTGTTCCTCTCGTTGACATTTAATGTGTTCTTTAATTTAACAGCAGCATCATAAATCACACTCTTTCCACCTCTGCTAATTACAGTCTACAGCAGAAAGAGCTGCTGCTGCTATTTGGGACACAAATTAGACCATAACAGCTTGTTATGTTCCTCATGAAACAACAATTGTGTTTAAATGAAGATAGTAAATGAAAGAGTCTATTTTCTCTGTGTAGAATGAGTGCAAGAGTAATCAGAAATCAAAGGAGATGTATTCCATATTTCAGGGATATTGATGAACCAACACTATTTTGCATGTGGTTATAATCTACCTTTTACATCCGACTGCACGTTACATTAATGCACAGTGTTTGTATTATTACTTCCACATTGCACATATTATTTACATCTTGTACATTCCACTCTCTTCATCTTAAACACTGTACAGCTGTTTTCACTTTAAAATATGTATTTATTTTTTATTTATATTTATATATGTGTTTTCTCTTACTTTGTATATTATTGACTGTATGCACCGGAGCACCGAGGCAAATTTCCTGGTATGTGAAAATCTACATGGCAACAAACCGGTTTCTGATTCTGATTAATTCTTGGCGATCTTCACGTTTTGTAATGAATTATTAAGAATTTCCATCAAATGATTTTTACATGCTTTCATATGTGTATCTGCTACTTTTTCCATCAGTTGTAAAGCCGTTGCATGTTCATTGTGGAGGTATTGTACGCCTTAATTGTTTATCTCGACTCCAGACAAGCAGTGAGCAACATGGAAGATATCATGATTCCTATTTTTGCACTGTATTTTGCAATACCTCTGCGCTTTCCGGTGTCTTTCGAGGTGACAATTCTTA
Source organism: Adelosebastes latens (assembly GCA_916700685.1). Classification (NCBI taxonomy): domain Eukaryota; kingdom Metazoa; phylum Chordata; class Actinopteri; order Perciformes; family Sebastidae; genus Adelosebastes; species Adelosebastes latens. Next base: position 21,156 of record CAKAKR010042701.1, on the reverse strand, counting down.
GTGTCTTATGAAATGCAGTATTTTTCTATTTATAACACTTCAACCATGTCTAGTCATATCATTTGTCTGTTCATACACTTCTCTTCCCAGTGACTCTCTCAAGCGTCTACTTGTATTTTTCTTTTAAGGATCTCTTGAACTTCCAGAAAGTTTTTGTCTGCTGTTTAAAGAGTCATTAGTCAGAGCCCAGTGACTCTAATGCATCTGTCCACGTGGGGCTAATGAACTACAAATGCTTCCTTACTGTGTTGGAAGGTCAGTCCTATGTGTATCTGTGGTTACTTTTAGGACAGCATTAGCTAAATGGTGCATTTGGAACCAAGCTGACCACCAACAGTGATGGAAACTAAGTACATTTACTCAAGTACTGTATATAAGTACATTTTTTTTGTAGTTTAAACATTTCTTTCAGAGGTAGGCTACTTGTACTTTTATTCTATTTTCTACTCCACTAAATTGATTTCAGAGGGAGGTATTGTACTTTCTGCTCCATTACATTTTTTTAACAGCTATTAGTTACTTCTTACTTGTATTTGACATGTGAAACGTTTGATCAACTCATAAAATATGATACGTTCTGATAGTTTAAAGGCCCTAAATTCTCACACAGGTATTTGCAGTTATCGTGGCTCTATCAGACCTGGTCAGGTCACTTAGTCATGAAAAGCTATGCTGGGATTTAAAAGAGGTCAGCAAACTGCAAGTGCTAATAAGAATGATAAAGTTGTAACTTGTCCCACAACAAAACTACCAGGAGCGTGATGATGTAACATGAGCCCAGTTCTGTGCACGCCCTCTCAGTCCCATTAAATCAGGAGAAATGAGCAACAATACCTGTGATGGACCTTTGAACTACCAAATATGAAATGAGCTCCACCTTACCCAGCCACTAATGTCATATATTAATACAGAAGCCCTTTTTATCTTGTTGCACTAGATGATAATTTGTGAGCACAACTTCAAATCTTTTGCACACAAGAAAAAATGTCCTTGTTTCCTTCTGAAAGGAGCCATTCTGCATGACCACCTAAAGAAATCAAAATCAGTTTAAGTGTACACTATATTTAAAATATTTTCACCGGTTTACCTTGCCGTGAGACAGCTATAGTCTATGTTTCCGATGGGGAACTGAAGCTGTTAACTGTGCTCTTGCCAAAGCAACCAGACTCCATTGAAAAAAACAGTAATTTTGCCCCGCAGAACACAGGAGTTGCTGGTCTACCCCTGTGTTCTGAGAGGTAAAATTAAAGTTTTTTTCAATGGAATCTGGTGGCTTTGGCGAGAGTATAGATGGATACAACGGCTTCAGTTCTCCGTCGGAAAGGGCTGTCTGAGGGAAAGGTAAACCAGCAAAAATATTCTAAATATAGCGTACACTTGAACTGATGTTGCTTTTTTTTAGGTGAGACTTTCTTTTAGGTGCCTAAATTACGTTTTGCTGCCGGCCCCGTCCACAGCAGTACATCGCTTTGCTCCTGTGTCGGTACTCCTGTCTGCTTCTCCTAACTGGGGACGTGTCGACCGTCATCTACTGTAGGTAATACACTGACTATATTTAAGTACCTCATCGGTCCCACTTAAAAACAACTGAACTATCCCTTTAAAGTACATTTTACTGTAGATACCACCTCTGTACTCCTGCTCAAGTAGAATTTTGAATGCAGGAGTATTTTTAATTGTGGTACTGCTAAAGGATCGGAGTACTTACTGGTGGGCGTGTCTCCCACTCAGTTGAATTAATGATATAGCACCTTATAGATTAGTACATTGCTGCTGAAAATGTTGCCCTCATGGTCCAAGAGACTGTATTTCACTTTACTTTAGTTGTGTTTGTTGTACACCAAATGTAAAGAATTTAATTTTGCAGTTTGCTGTTTTATTTATTTTATCATTGTTTGCATTACTGTGACGTAAAGCTGTGAGATTCTGCAGAACTCCCGTTGTGTCCACTGTTAACAAGCCAATATGTTCTCTTCATTTTTTTTTTTTTGTCACCCATACCAAGAACTGCATGTGACCATAGCGATGTCCGTAACAGATCAATTTATTGTTAACAATCACTGTTTTGGTATAGCGTACTTCAGCAAATGGAGTAAAGAAAACACAGATTAAAATAAGGTCTAGCTAACAATCGCAATAAAAAGAAATAAATAGAAAATAAAATCCGATTAAGGTCTAGTAATTTCCATGTTCATATGAATACATAACATCTACAGTATAAGTTAATAAATTGAAGCTACTGTATAAATACATCACCAGCATGCACAATATTGTATTATGGAGAATATTGGAGCAGTTATCATCTTACACTGAAGAAACAGTATAATAGGCAAGTGCATTTCTTGACCGAGAAGAAACCGAAGACAAAGTAAATCCACAAACCTCAAATCTGCTTTTAGAGCTTCCACTTAACATTTGCATGTGCTCTGTCCACAAATTATACTGAGTTCACTAATCAAGTCTGTGTGTCCAGGTGCCGTTTCCTATTGGTTGTTATGAAGATAGCAGAACTAGAGAATATGGGTGGACATGATCGTGTTAAATCACATTTTTTTCTTCTTCTAATTTCCATTCATTTTATTTCACTATCTGGATTTCTGTGAATCAAATCGTTTCCCTACAAGGAGCCAATAGGAGTTGTTATAGTAACGACAATACTGACAATAAGAATTAGGTGTCCAAAAACAGTTAATTTATTTAATAAAGCACATCAGCACATGAGAGGGACAAGCTGCACTAAGTTTACTTTATGAATTTGTATTTTTAGTTACAGTATGACTGTGTGACTGAGCTGGACACATAACCTGACACAAAGCAAACAAAAACATTATTTTTTTTAATGTTATCCTCAATAACAGAGACGACCTGCTTTTCACTCGACGATCATAGTGTGGTGCAACTAAAAGATGTTTTTGAAGTTACACAATGAAGTTCGACACCCCCCTAAAAAGCCATGTCTTCATCTCAGTAACCACTCGCTCTGATCCCTCGTCTTTCTCTCCCGCTAAGCAAGGCCGTGACATTCAAGGTTACTCTTTAATTTTTCTGGTTGCTCAAGCATCGAAACTTCTGAATGCTCCTCCCCTCACCAAATACAATAAGACAGCTCAGCTTCGTTTGCGCGATAAGACCAGTCTCTGCCAGTGTGAAGGTATCGCTACCCAATAGTCACACTGCGATGAACGACATACCTCTTGCTTCTAAAGTGGTATTTTGGCAAAATGCTGCAGAGGCTACCAAGGAGGGGGTTTCATTCTTTTATTTTTTTATTTTTTTAATCGTAGGTTATTTCTCAAACTAAAATTCCCTCCGTCAACTTTTTTTTTTTCACTTTTAATTTGTTGAAAAATAAAGAACAGCAGCCACGTTAGTACAATCGGCTAAATTGGCAGCCGATGTTCCACCGCCTTCCCCCCTCCCCTCCCTTTTTTTTAAATTCTAAGAACTTTTTAACTAGTATTATTATTTTGTCATCATTTGTGAGCGCGCGTGTTGTTTTGGCAGAATGAGGTTTTGGACTCTTTAGTTGTTGCCCTCGCCTCCCTCGTCGTCCTGCTGGTCGCTCGTCCACAGCGTCAAGTTGTCTCGTAGCAGCTGCATGATCAGAGTGGAGTCTTTGTAGGAATCTTCGTTCAGGGTGTCCAGCTCGGCGATGGCGTCGTCGAAGGCGGTCTTGGCCAGGTGGCACGCCTGCTCCGGGGCGTTCTGGATCTCGTAGTAGAAGACGGAGTAGTTGAGAGCCAGGCCCAGGCGGATGGGATGGGTGGGCTGCATGTGCTCCTTGCTGATCTCGTGGGCTTCGCTGTAGGACTTCTCGGAGGACTCCACCACCCCTGCTCTCTTCTCCCCCGTGGCCACCTCGGCCAGGTAGCGGTAGTAGTCGCCCTTCATCTTCAGGTAGAACACTTTGCTCTCGTGCTGCGTCTCATTGCAGTTCTTGATCAGGAAGTTGTCGAGGAGGTTGAGCACGTCCTGGCAGACGGCCTCCAGCTCCTTCTCGATCTTTTCCCGGTAGGCCCGCACCATCTCGATCTTCTTCTCGTTGCCGTCGGCCGACGTCTTCTGCTCGATGCTGGAGATGACGCGCCATGATGAACGCCTCGCCCCGACCACATTCTTATAGGCCACAGAGAGCAGGTTCCTCTCCTCATTGGATAGTGCTTCGTTCAGCTCTGTGACCTGAAGAAACCAGATAGAAAGAAAGAAAAACATGCAGGCATTAGCATGTCTTCTTGTTATCTTGATTGTCTCATTTACGTAAAATATGTGAAGATATGTCTCAATAATATTCAACAGCTGACAATGGAACAGTTCTAACCTGTAACATGCTACAAAGTTGATTTCCGTTGTTGTCGGTCCGGTCAATGAGCTTACACCGGTTTGATTTTATGCAAACTGGCTGAACCGGCATTTGTCATTATGACACGTTCTCTCTAATTAAAATGTAGCCTACATCAGCAACCTGTGCCGATGCTGTCACTGTGCTAAATTCAGCTTGTATTTTTTATTTTTAGTTTGATTGTAAACGGACTAACAGAGTCACTAGTGTCTTATAGGCTGTGCGCAATTTACTGTCGAGGCGAGGCCAGCAACATGAAGGAGATCAAATTTCAGTAGAAGTGGGAAGGGGCGTGCAGAGCACATTGTGTTCATGTGTTTTTATGGGGTGACAAGACGAGACGGGTTTCTGCCAGCCAGTGTATTGCAAGCCCGGCGACCCGTAACGTTAGCGAGTGTGTGTGGTCAAGATAGAAAGAATGTGTCAGGGACCGACAGTGAGCCTGAAGTTATCAGTAACGTTGTAGCTGTGAACGTAGCAGTGCAGTGTGTCTGCAGTTCAGGCTATCGGTGAATAAACAACTCCTCAAGACCCAAGCCAAGTTCCTGTGTCTTGCTTGCCACCTGCTGATTAAAGTGAAGTGGGTTAGCCCTGAAGCTAGCGACAACAACAGCTAAATTAAGGTGGGCTGACATTTAAGGTGGACCAGCTATTCTCATTTTAGTTTTGGTGGAGCAGCTGCTGAGTCAAGCGTGACACCTAGTGGTAAAATTCAGTATACCGGTCCGGTCTGGTGTTTGGCTTAAATATCAAACCAGTTTGAAATTTTTAACACCGGTCCAACCCTACTACAAAGTATGACTAAGACTATGAAGTATGACTCGAAAAAAACTATTTAATGCTCTGTGCACATGTCAAACTACAGCAATCACAATCTGTTGAACAACATAAGCAAATAAATACAAAGCTACAATTCTTAAACTGTCACAGATGCCTCCAGACAAACTGTACAACACCCAAGGCAACAGTCACTGCAGGAAAACCACACCTCCAGCTCACTGACATCATCCTCTGAGCTGACTCCTGATTGGCTGTCCGCAGCTCTGAAAGCTGGTTTTGTTTTGTTTTGACAGGCCTGTGTCTGGCTGGAGGATTTAATCCTTTATACCCCACTGGGACTGTGCAGCAGAGGCATCTTTACAGACCTTTTCTGAGTATAAAGCCTGTTGTTACTTTCTTTTTCAGTACAGATTTCAGTTGCATGAGTGTAGCAAAGCAGGGGGCCCAGGCCGATCACGCGGAACAGCTCTCCACAATGCCTTTACTGAACGCTATATCGGTTAACATAAAACTACATTCTAAAGGCCTCTGCACACCAAATCAAAGTATTGAACACATTTTGACCTGATGTTGGCGTTGGATAAAAAGTTAAGGGATCACCAAAGTTATTACAATTCATCCTGAGGTGAACATGAACATCTGTAACAAATGTGATGACAATCCATCCAATTGTTGTAGAGACATTTCACTCAAAACCACAAATGTCATCCTCATGGTGGCACTAGAGCAAAAGTCATAAAGTCATTAGGATGCATCATCTGGGAACCACGAATGTTGACAATGAAAATTGTGTGCCCATCCGTTTAGTAGATATTGAAATACTTCACAGGATAAGTGAAAAATATGACCTAATGGTGCTGCTAGATAAAAAGTCAGGGGATCACCCCCGTTATCAGAATTCATCCTCTGGGGAACATGAATGTCTGTACAAAATTTCATAGCAATCCTTCCAATAGATATTTCTGTCTGGACCAAAGTGGTGGACCAATCAACAGACTGACATTACCGTCCATAGAGCCATGGTAGCATGGCTGAAAATAATGATTTTTCTTATTCTGTTGTTACATTTCAGGTAAATCTGCTTCTTGTGTTTGTGTATCATTTCATGTGTCTTCTCCTGACCACCCAGGTGGGGTCGCACTCCGCTGCTACAGTGTTAGAGAGGCACTAACGGGTCACTTTCGGAACTTTTTAATCACATTGTAAGACAAATATTCCCCAGAAGTCGTGCCGCATGATAGTGAATATACAGCATCCTCGACACATGGCAGAGCCTCAGTGTGTTGCCCACGGACAGGAAAGTTTAAACCTGTGACCTTTTGAGGTGCACCACAGTCACGATGAGCTAACAGCTGTGTCACTCAGCTTTGGTTAGACTCCAATAACACACAGTAGCTGCTAATCCCTGTTCCAGTTGTTACTACAGTCTCTATTGATATAAACCTGTGACTAATGTCTTCATGTGATGAACTCATTCTCAGCATACACAAGTCCTTTTATACATCTACACCCGTCTCTCACATAGCAATCAAAGCGATGGTTCACTTCAACAGACCTGACCATCTTTTAATGAGAGTATTGTAAAAGGGAGGGAGTGGAGGCCAAAGAGCAATCAGTGATGCAATCTCCTGTTTCCATGGCGACTGCAAAATCTGCTCCTTTGTTTGCGAGAGCCATGCTATCTCTGCTGGAGACGCTGGCCACAAGCTGCTAATGGCGAGGATGCTGACATGGCTGATGGTATGGAGAACGCTGCAGCACTGTGGGTGGGGGAGAAGTGCAAACAAGCCATTTCATATCTCACACCTTTCAGCCAACTCTAACGCTGGCGGTCAGCCATAGCAATGTCATTTCCACGGCTCGGTGCAGGACACAAATTATTCAAAGCCGGCACATGAAACATGGGAGGACTCCAAAACCACAAGCAACCTTCTCACTTCAATCATGCCTCAACCTTCGTAGCAACATGCAGGGCCTGAGTATGGTGATGTTAGTCGGTTGGTCAAATGTATAGAGCACATTCATGCTGCCCAGAGGATGAGCCATTTCCATTTTGAACAGTCCAACTCTGTATCTTAAAATATGAAAAACAGTTTTGTACAGACATTCATTGTCCCCAGAGGATGAATCCTATTGAGCTTGGTGATTCCCTGACTTTGATATTTGTGAAATATATTGCCATCTACTGGATGGATTGCTCTAAGATTTGGTACAGATATTCCAGGGTAAGTTCTAATAATTTTGGTGATAACTATTTGGTAAAATGGGGCGGCAGTAGCTCAGTCCGTGGAGACTTGGCTTAGGAACCGGAGGGTCGCCGGTTCAAGTCCCCGTATGGACCAAGTATGGAGTGCGGACTGGTAGCTGGAGAGGTGCCAGTTCGCCTCCGGGCGGGAGCAAGGCACCGAACCCCCAAAAAACTGCTCCAGTGTGGTATCTAGGAGGGATTTGCGAAAAGATACATTACAACTGCCTTGTTTGATTATGTTATTATATTGTGTTGATTGACAAATAAAGCTTCTTCTTTTTTTTTCTTTAAATTGGTTAATTTGGTACAGACATTTGTGGTCCCCACAAATAACTTTGGTGATCCCTTACCTTTTCCGCTGGAACCTCCATGAGGTTGACATGTTTGGCTTTGAGGGAGATATCTTGACAACTATTGAATGGATTGCTGTGAAATTAACTATAGACGTTTGAGATCCCAAGAGCTGAAATTCTACTGGCTTTGGTGAATCCTAGACCTTTCATTTAGCTCCATCATCAGGTCAAAATCTCAATTTGTCCAATACTTTGTTTATGACCAATACCTGCAAAACTATATTCCATCGGTCTCAGCTAGACTTTGTGTTGGGTGCCAATTAGCAAGTATTGGAATGCTAAACTAACATTGTGAACCTAGTAAATATTACCTGCTAAACATCAACGTTAGCATTGTCTCAGTGAGCATGTTAGCACGCTGATGTTAGCATTTAGTTCAAAGCACTGTTTTGTCGAAGTACAACCTCACAGAGCCGCTAGCATGGCTTTAGACTCTCTAGTCATGGTCACCAGAGGATGAACACTACTGATTCTGGGATTAATCTGAAGCTAATACTATGCCAAGGGTTGTATATCGAGTACGGAACCTGCCAAAATCAGAAACTGATAAATTAATGACTCGATAAATGAATAAATATGCCATCAAATGTACCAAAAATAATATTGAAAATAAATGTAGGCATTAATTAATTGATAAAATGTGACATAAATTGATATTTCTGTTTTAATTTGCTTCTTTATTTATTTACCTTTGTATTAATTCCCCTTGTATTAATTCCCCCATCTATTTATCGAGTCATTTATTTATTTATTCATTAATTTTTTTATTTTGGCAGGTTCCGTCCTCCATAGTTGTAGGCTACATGTCTCACCACCAACGTCCACGACAACTTGTTCTGTAGCGTCGTCCCAACAACCAAACCATCGTGCTTTTCGTTCCTTACTTTGCATTGGAATGAACGGTGCAGCTTCTAGAGGGCCACTAGCAGTACTGTTGACTTTTGTGCTTGTTCACTAAGGAGTGTTTCTACACAAGACGTTGTAAAAATTTACAACACACATAAATAACTTGACCTCTGTCCTGGAAGAGTAGAAGACAGGCAAACGATAAATGAATCCATTGCATAATGATCCCACTTACAAACACAGGAGAAAGTCGCCCTGCCCCCCCCATTAGTCATTGCTGAAGCACAGCCTCCACTCCATACCGCTCTATGCCATAGCCCATTAAATTACAACTAGTGTAAACGAGTATCTGACCTAGAGCAAATGCAACCAGCAGAGTAGGTCAGTGCCGGAGCAACGGAGAGGTCAGAAAAACAAGGCCTAAACAACACGTCTGTAAAAACATGGATGCCTTTGTTTCAGGAGGCTGCGGGGTGAGCAGAAAGCCCTGACGGAAGCTGTGGTGTGGGGATGACAATGGAGCTCTGTCTACCCATAAAGCTCATCAATCGCGCCTGCTCTCTCGTGACTCATCCTTGCACAAGGCAGTCAAACTTCCAAACAACCGAGTGTTAATACAAACAAAAGCCAGGCAGGACAATCAATAACTTCCTCTTTGACAGCTCTCTGCATGCCCATTAATATCCACAGGAGAGACCCTGTAAGAGCTGCAGGGCTGGAAGAGTAAGAGGATATGTTGGGCCTTAAGTAGAGGTTGGGTTAGACCTCAAAGCTCGCCGCCTTACATTGCCATTTAATGGATTACAATTCACATAATGAAGGCTTGCCACAGTCCCAAAGCTCCCCATTTTTCTTCCCGTTCCACGCTTTCCTTCTGTCTTTTGCTCATTTTGTCTAACTCCCCGAGCTCTCCTAACCTGATGTGACAACCCCCCCCAGCAGACCCTCTTTCAGGCAGCAGAGCACAAAGGCGCCGTGGACTACCTGACGTCACTGGCGGTGTGAATAGGGCTGGAGCCTTGGTGCTAAGGAAAGGGGGATGCAAGGCGGTATATGTCTGTCTTAGTAACGGTGGTGGAGAGGAAGCTTCAAGTAGCGCTTTGTTGCTACGCTACCACGTATTACGGTAGTTTTCCTGTTATTACAGCTGATGTGCGTATCCAATAATAAGACAGATGAAGGGTTGATCACTCTGAAGGAATAAGGAAGATGTGCAGACTAAGGATGTCACGATACTAGAAATGTAGTAGTCGATACCAATACTAGTGAAGTTCCATGGTTTTCGATACCACGTGAAAAAACAAAAGTAAAACAATAAATCCCATGTACTTCAACATTCACTCCTTTATTACCATTAGCATGCTGTTTTTGTTAGGAAGTTCAACAGGTCATAATTCCCTCTCTATTATCTATTTGATATTGCAGTGAAAACATCTACTTCAAAAAACTTGATTTATTCAAGTTTCTCGCCAAAAACTACATTTTCTTTACATAAAAAACAACAAATTTTGGCATCTATTTGGTACCGAAGTGTTGGTTCTTGTGACATGCCTAATGCAGACCTAATTAGGTTAGGTTACTGGACTGGTCAAACATAAGTTAATGCAAGCCTCTGTTAGTACTAGTTCTCTGCTGTCATTAGAAAAGACTTAGAAACAGCCAATACACAATATGACCAAAAGTGAAAGTAAAAATTAGCCCTATTACAGTACATGCTGGTACATGTGTCAAATATGACTGTGACTAAGTAACGGCTTATTGGGGGAAAAAAAAGGGTGTACAGTACAGCTAGTCATGTTCAGCCCACATTTTTTCCTGCTTAGCTGCTTGTTGTCAAAGGCAGATGTGTTCTGCCTTAGAGGTCAGATAAGGGTTATAATAGCGCCTCCCAATTCACTTTTATGACAGCACAAAAATGGCTAGTGGTTACCTTTACAGTTACTACTAAGTCACATTAGGTGAATAAAAACATCCCGATCATGGTTCGGAGACACTGCAGACCCTTCACGTATTGACAAGTAGCATTACGAACAATAACCGTTTGGAGATTATTGTGTAATTGCATTACTAATACTTGGTCATAGACTGTCTCAGGGACACAGGCTGACGTTTCACACTTGTGTTTTTAGGGTTGGTCCATCTCCTAGCTATCGCCATCTTGTCAAAATCACTCCTTTTCATACTTTCCAGGTGTGTAATAATCCTGTAAACTCATTCAGGGGCATGAAATCCCAAACAAATAACCCTCATCATGGTGCCAAAGCAATAAAGCAACAACCTTAACCATTCCTCTACTGTACAAACATGAAATGTGGTGTCAAGTAACGATAAACACAAGAACATAGCCAGAATTAAAATAAGGGAGAAATTAAAAAAAAAAAAAAAAGTGAGCTGGAAAGGTTCACAGATCTGGTCTTAAGATGGTAGAACGGTGTCCTTGTTTGACCCAGTGTCCTTCCTGAGCATGCCAGCTTTACCTAGAAAGCAGAGTGCTCCAGGAATGAGTCCTAAAACCCGGAAATGAGTTAGCATTTTTGCACTTTCGGTTCCCTCGTCTGGAAATGGGTTTTCTGAATGGCTTTTTAGTTAGATGCCTGAAATAAGGTCTGTGGTTAACACAAGCTGAAGAGACTTTCACATTTTGTTCTACGACATAAAATACATAATTAAATATTCCACTTGTGAATTCTGAAGTTTTTATATGTCTTAAAGAAGGCGGTTGCTAACAAGTGGCTAAATGAGACTATTAAACATCATCACGCCGACTCGTCCGCCTTTACAGCCTCGTTGTGTATACTCGCACTCATGCGACAACATTAACCACGTCTTTAAAACTATTTAAAACAGCGACCATAATCTTGGAGAAAAAAAGTTTCCCTCAAAACATAATGAAGAATGTATGGGAACGTAATTTTGTAGGAGAAGGGGTTGGACACTGAATGTGTAAGAAATGTGAATATCCTAAAAGCAGGCATCAGTCTGCACAAGTTTTCACACTCTGTGAAGATGTTTTTAGTACATGAATACTCCCTACTTATTCTTTTTTTAGCTGTCCTTCCTTTCCTTTGAAATATATTACAACTGCACGTCAGGGTAGATGTGTCAATGTGATGCCTCATAACGCCGCTAGCTTTATGTCCCTGCACTCGTTGACAGTGACTAAGCAAAAGGAAAAGTAAAGTAGACATCATAGCGGCTGAATAAATGCCACAAGAAAATAAAGTACTGTTGTGGGGAATATCACTCAATTCAGTTCTAAGTAAGATTTTGTAAAATGAACCTGATTATAGTGTGTGTAGGGGGGTGAGGTGGGCGTTTCTCATAGTGCCTGTGTGACTCACCACTGAGTCAAGACTCATTTCGGGACATCCTGAAATGTCCTGAGATGACATTGGATTGGACTGAGGTTTAGGAGTGTGTTCATATTTCAGTAAAGAAGAAATAGATGTTTGATGCTTCCTTTGCCTCCTGGACAAAAACTACAAAATGAGGATGAACTAGAAAAAGAGGCATTTTCTGGGGCTATAACCCATTTTCCTAGTTTAGCACTCTTATTGTAGCAATCAGTATCTTAAATGAAGCTCATCATTTGTGTCAAATTAAAAAAAACCTCACTCTTCCATTCACATCATGGGCACATTTTGAGCCCATAAATCTTGTTCGACGTTGGAAGATATCTCCCACAAGATGCACCATCCCACTCACACCCACTCCTATGGAGGTTCTGATCACTCCCGCACGCAACACTGTTTTCTAATGAAAATGTGTCTGCCGGCAAAAATAAGACGCATGTAGACCATCGAGTTTGCTTTAAGCAGTGGGAATTAAAAAATGGATAAAAAAATATTTTGGAGCAAGTTTCTCTTCCAACTTATGTTGTTTCCCATAGCAACAGACAAATCAGATGCTGGAGTGTCAGACTGAGAGACAGTAGCAGTGATGGTGTTAAGTCAAGTGTAACTGTCTGCGCGAGAAACTGAAATGTCACTTGGTTTATTTCAGTATTTGGTGGCACACAGTTACTGCATTTACAGTATATGGATAGGTAGACCTGCAGGGTCACTCCCTACTGGTACAGATACAGAGCATATGGCCTACATTCATAGACTGTATATAAGAAGTGGACGTAGTCACCGTGACATCACCCATTGGTTTGTGGACTGCCGTTTTGAAGCTTCGAGTTCGGCATTTTGGCCATCACCATCTTGGTTTTTGGCCGTCAATATCTTGGTTTTATGGAACCAGAGGTGACACGAGAGGGTGGAGCTAAGTACAACTGAACGCTGAATAAGACATATTTAGGCAACCAAAAGGTTATAATTAACTTCGGTGAACTGAAAACACACTGTGAAAGGGTTAAAGTTGTAAGACGAAAACACGGACAACGCCGTGTTAGCGACCTGTCAGTCACAAGGCAGCCACGCCCTAAAGCATCCCCTGCTTTATGGTCTATTTGACTCTAAATGGGACCATAATTTACTAAATGAACATCATGCTGTATTGTAGAAGACTTGAAACTAGCGATTGAGACCATAAACTCATGTTTACAATGTTTACTGAGGTAATAAATCAAGTGAGAAGTAGGCTCATTTTCTCATACACTTCTTTACAGTCTGACTTATTTTTGCAACCAGAGGAGTCGCCCCCTGCTGGCTGTTAGAAAGAATGCAAGTTTAATGCACTTCCGCATTGGCTTAAATTTTCAGAACCGAGGTAGCCCACTGCCTACACTGTATCTGTGATTATTATGTGTGGGTAACCCAACGCTTTAACAAAGAAATGTCTTAAATAAATAACTAAATAAAAATCTGTTTTTACAGCTTGTCTTAAAATGATTCTACGGAAGGCAGTCTGATAATTAGCTGTTCTATTGCATCCAGACATTTACAGACCTTTGTGTCGACCCTTTCATTTTATCCAATGCAGAAAACACTATTTAGTCAATACATATTAAACATGCATTCAGTGTATGGAGCAGCGGCAGGCAGCACAATGCATCTGTTAATGCATTGACCTCCATGAGAGAATAATGCATTCAGTTCATTAAGCATGATGGAAGCCCTGGCTCTCTGTGCCATGCACTTCCTAATACGCTCTGCAATAGGATGTGTGTGTTTGTGTGAGCGTCAAAGCTAATTCAGAATAATTCAGCACATCATACTGGCTGGTCACTTGGTTAAATCAGTCCTACACAAGCTCAGAAATGTTAGCATGTCTATGAAAGTAAGCTGCAACAAACTACCAGACCCTGATTTCACAAAATTACAGCTGCAACGATTAGTCGACTAATTGATTAGCTGATTGACAGAAGAAATAATTGCCAACTATTTTGATAATTGATTAATTGTTAAGTTAATTTTTTTCATGGAAAAATGGCAGAAAATTGTGTTTTCAGCCTCTCCAATATGGAGATTTCCTGCTTTTCTCTGTCATATTAAACTGAATATCTTTGGGTTTTAAACAAAACATGACATTTAAAGACATCATCTTGGATTTTGAGAAACTGGGATGGCCATTTTTCACTATTTGCTGACGAATCGAATCGATTAATCTAGAAAATAATCGGCAGATTAATCGATAATGAAAATAATTGTTAGATGCAGCACTAGAGAATATATATACTGTATATCCTATGCTGTTGCTATGGGACCCTGGATGTCAGATGCTGGGATCTGTTTCACCCCTTTCAGACCAACACAGCGAAATGGGTCAAACCCAATAGTGCGGTTGATCTGAATGGACCAATACGCATCATCCAAAATGGTTTCTTGACCCTCATCCCAACCAGGATACAACTTGAGTTGGACACTGCCCACTTTTCATGAACAGAATGGGGACTTAAGCTAATGCTACTTTTATTTATGACCTGGCTAGTTTAATAAAGCTAAAGGGAGAGAGACAGGGAGAAAATGAACTGAAACTTAACCTCCGTTGTGTAGTTACTTTACATAATCTAATTCTGTGTAACTATGTAACTCTGCGGTGTAGCAGTCATTTGTATTGAGCTACAGTTGCAGACAGAAGTCTCTGTGAACGGTGACGCTCAGTGATTAACTTGTGAAAGCGGTCTCAATTGAATCAGGTCAAACCCGGGTTGAACACGCGTTTAAAGCACGTCATACTCTGGTTTGTATGAAAGGAAGAGAAGCCTTGCGTGGCCTGCAAACTGGCAGCGTTTGATTTTGCTGCTTCAAAAGCTTGAAAGAATAACTTGACATTTTAGAGATTTCTTTGGGTTTTCTTTTCCTCCTGGGAATCAAAGGTGCTCTGTATGATAGCCAAAGCATTAATAGAGCGCTACAGGAATGAGTCCTAAAACTCCGAAGTGAGTTAGCATTTTAGCACTTCCAGTTCCCTCGCCTGGAAGTCAATGGGTTTTTAGTTAGATGCCTGAAATAAGGTCTGTGGTTAACACAAGCTAAAGAGATCTTAACGTTTTGTTCTACGACATAAAATACATCAGTAAATATCCCACTCGTGAATGTTGGAGCTTTTATGTGTCTTAAAAAAGGCATTTGCTAACAAGTTGCTAAATATGACTACTAAACGTCATCACGCCAACGAAGACAACAAAGAATGTCTACCTGAGCAGAGACTGACTCTCTCCCTCTGTGTGTGTTGTAATCCGAGCTTCCCTGTGCTTTGTTGACATAGCCGGGCCGGCCGTGCATGCCTTTTAGTGCATCTGAGCGTGCTCCACTGGCTAGCTCACGGCTGCCGCTCCGCACTACGCTCAAATGGAGGTTACAGCTGATAACGCCGTCGTGGAAGCGTAGCGCCCACCCTCCGGTTCCCCCTCAGGTTAACACTGTTAGCTCTGTCAGCACTGTTGCCGTTGTTTGCACTGTTAGTACCGTTAGCTGCTAGCCGCTGCCATGTTGAGAGCCATGCAGAGGCAATAGAAATGCTCCCAATCTCGCATTTAGCACTTACATACAGTTGAAGTGAATGACCTACAACATGCAAACACGCTGGCATGGTCTTTTTAAGAGATACTGGTGAAAAACGCATAACATTTTGAACACTAAATGCATTCCTTACATTAAAACTGGTGTATTGATTTTGGTTTATTCCTGTAGTTCAGCCTTTAAGAATGCATCGTTACTATATCAAAGGGCTGAGGCACCGTACCCATGTGGATAGTATGATGTAATAGTTTCATTAGATATGCATACTGTAATACTGAGATCATTTTACATGAATATTCAATATTCACAGTCACTCTTGAAAATGACTCCTAAAAAAAACTGTCCTCATCAATGGTACTGCATGTACTTTAAGAGAGCAGGCATTTTGTAATTTATACAGTATTACTATAAAATAGCACAGTGCAGAGTACTGCTATGTACTGTACAGTACAGCTAACCATTTTTTGATGAATTTATTTGGCTTTTAACATCATGTTTGAATAATTTATAGCCGGGAACAGTTATTGAACAACTAAAATCCTCATTTTTTAGTTCATGTGGCTTTTTCATGTAGAAGTCCAGGATCCTAATTTAATTTTCTGACTCTTGGTCCAAGGCTAATAGGATCACAAGAGACCCACACATAGCCAACTTAGTGCTTTATAGATTTAAGGAAAATGCACAACAGAATGACACTACAAATATATTTTGTAGGCAACTGGGTCTGCATTACTGATCGGTTAACTGATCACTGAAAAGCAGACTTTAAGGCCGCTCTCGAACCTGTGATGTCGCACATAGCTCCTTAAGAAATTTGGAAAGACATTGGAGGCCTGATGAGGACTCTTGGGTGTGGCATTTTAGTTGGATGTAAAGAATCAAATGAATTATATAAAAGAAGTAAACCTGTCTCTCATTTACAGCTGGTGTGAAATCAGCCTTTTTTGATTTCTAAGCTGGCTCCCAAATAATGAATGCCTGCCCCAGATAATGAGAATGTTTTCCAATGATTTCCCTGAAAGATTACTAAATCATTGGTGCTGTAAAAATATACTTAATGGTGAGGCATGCGATCCAGATATTATAATCTTATAAAGGCAGTGGCGAAAATACAAGCGGTTGTTCATTTTGGCTGGGTCTGGTTCCTGAATCGGAAGCGTTAACAGTCCTCTGGAGGACGGGTGCAGTGATGTGTTCTGTAAATCCTGGTTATTTGGTTCAGTTGCCACCGGGGCGGTTGCCATGTCTGCAGTGGCAAGGGATTCCCCTCAAACGATGGGCGAGGCAGCAGACACACCCCGCTGCCCGGTGCTGCAGAGAGACTGGCTGGGTGAGGGGCAGCTCTCGCTCTGACTCGGCATTTAATCGGAAAGGGGTGGATCCGTCCCCCCCACCGTCCCCCCTTTCCTTCCTTCCTTCAGGGCATTACCACTCACTACAGCCTGGTCCTAGAGAGCTGCACACTGAGCGTGGCCTTTTAAACACGCTGACAGCTTACTTGTTGACTCTTGGAGTTTAAGCTGATGTAGGAAAAAGTTCCACTAATCTTGCTTTCTCTGCCCTATACAGGCTTGGGCTCACATGCTGAGGCTGACCTTGTTAATAAAAGCAAACATTAATTATAGAGGAAAATTATAGAAATATGACACCACAACTTGCATCCAAATCAAAATATATAGTAAAGTCTACTAGAAATTCTTCAATAAAAGTCACCACAGACACAATATGAAGTCCTGCACAGATATGATGGCCCTTCTTTTAAATAAAGGAGTGGGCCTTTGTCACACAGCACATCTCTTCAATGTGTCCCTTTCCTCTATGATCTTATTGTCCAGACAGCACTGATAACAGAGGGGGATGAAGCCCTCTTTGTGAAGCTCTGATAGCTGCCTATATGAAATGGTGCACTACGGGTGGGCCTGTGCTGCATCTTGGCAGATGCTGCGGCACGCCTCTCTGTGGTGGGGAACCTGCTGGAAGAGGTCGAGGACGCAGAGATGCGGCTGCAGCTCCACACACAGCAGCATCGATTAACACCAGGCAGACCGTCATGCAAAAAACAAAAAAACGACGCAATATGACATGATATTGCAGACAGAGCTTTCTGGAACAGTCCACCAACACCCACGTCTGTAATAAGCTGGTGGACGCTTCGTAGTGCTTTATTTTGTGCGCTGCTTCTGCGCAAATCGATTGCGATCAACCTTCAGCCAACATTGCTCTTCTCTATGCGCCAAAAAAACGCACTAGGAGGGACTCTGCATGCTAGCTTTCTGCACGTCAAGCTAAATAAAAAAAGAAAAAGTGATATTTCACACTAAAAAAATGTAATTTCTCATTAAATGTCCCTCTCCTCACCACCGTGGTGCCACCTATAGCGCGTCCTCTGCTCCAACACTAATGCGCATCTTTTAGACGCGCTCCTTTTCACGCTCTTTCACCACTATAAGCCCACATTTCACACACACACATGATTAAATAGCGTCTCAATATTGTCGTGCTTTATTTCCCACTTTATTCTCATACAAACAGAGCAGCCTGGTGGTTTTTATTTCTAAGGAGCCTGGTGAAAGGCACCGCCCCAACATCAAACAGTCCGCATCTCCACCACCATCCACCGCAGCAGCACCACCGAGAAAAACCCACTGATTTACTGCAAACTACTCATTTATATTAAACCTCATTATATAAAAACTGTTTCATTAATACCTCTGAAATGTGTGGTGATAATTTGAGCATAAGGCTTTACAGGCCTGTTCATAATGATGGTGCCCAAATGTGCCTATAGCAGTTACGCATCCTGCTCACACACGCGTCTTTCTCCTAAACGCCTTCTTTAATCATAACTTTAATACACCACTTTTGCGTGTCTTATTAGCTTAAGTGAAAATGTGCCTCCAACACAGAGAGGCACCATGCCTGCGTATCAAGCCCTAATGCTATGTTAGAGCTCTTTTTTTACACATTTCTCCACACTTAAATGAATGATTGGTAAAAGAGAAAAGGTCATCCCAGAGGAAACCTACTCACCGACTTCATGGCTGCTGCCATATCATCATACCTCTCCGCCTGCTCGGCCAGCCGGGCTTTCTGTACCAGTTGCTCGCGGTCTACCATTTTAAGATGTAGTGCTGTGTGTGTTGTTTGCTGTCCTGTTCTGTGTGTGTGTGTCTTCTGGAGCTAAAGGAATCGTTTAATGTGAATGTCTTTAATGCAGAGTAGAGTAACGGTACCGGTGCTCCTTCTCTCTGCAGCTGCTGCCTGCTGTCTGTCTGTGTGTCTGTCTGTGTGTGTTTCTGCCGACGGGACACCACCCCTCCCCCCTCTGAACACTTTCCCTTCGGTTGTGTCACCACCCCAAAAAGGCGTGTCTTCACCGGGTGATGTAACGAGCCTGGCAGCCTGGAGAAAATGACAGCACAGCCCTATTGGCCCTACAGTCAGGCAATGGAGGGTTCACTTATCCAGGGGAAAGGAGGTCGTTCTTATATAGTGGTGACATATATATATAGAGGCTTATACTGTAGTGGATCGTTCTGTCACACTTTACATGTACAGTAGCAACTCACATGCCAAGTGACTTCACTGCCATCCAGGCAAATGCCAGCTGCCTGGGTAGTGTCCAGGGCCGGCTCAAGCCCTTTTGGTGCCCAGGGCTAAATTCTGATAAGGACCTCCCAGAACCCCCCAGAACCCTAATGGTACGTGTCCACAGGATCCGTCCTTTCCACGCTTCCCATTCATTGTCTATGTAAGCAGCCATGCAATGCATTCTGGTAACGTGGCGGCGCGATTCGAGAGACGCAGCGTCACGACTTTCGTAGTGGCCAAACGGCAGTACTGCAAATTCTGTGTCTGTCACGTGATGCTGTTGGGCCCAAAAAGACTTTTTCCCATAGACTTACATTGGGAAAGAGACGTCTGTAACTCAGCGGATAATTTTTTTTTGAGGTGGATCAACTTCCCAGTACGAACACTCTAATAGCCCTTATTTAAAAAATTTAGTTTTTAAAGTTGTAAAATGCACTAATAGCCGAATCCAGAGTTATTTCCCTTCCTCCGTTCATTTGAATGAGACCCAGAACGAGGCTGGAGCGCAAGCCGTGACGACGGCGTGACTTTGGGACCCCGTGACCGAGTCATGTGACCGAGCGAACGCTACTGCACATGTTGCATGTGCCCAAGATCCGCCAAGATACGGGTACTTTTCAAACAGAAGTTGAGCAATTTAGGCTTCATGCGCCACTGAGCAACTTTCATAGGAATGAACGGGGGCCCGCCTCCAACACTGTATCCAGTTCTCTTAATACATCCATGGTCACGACGGCCGTTCCTCATTTGCATAAAGTTGAGGGCTAGTCTACTTAATGCAAATCACGGGCATCCAACGCGACTCGCCGCCACTCAAAACTCACGAGAATCTTTTAAAATAAACGTTGTCGATCCAAAATTAAGACAGATTCAGCAACTGCATGGCTTATTTCTCGCCTCAAATGTTTTCAGAAACACATTTCGGTGAACTATTTTCGTGAAATAAGTTTCCAAACGAGCCGCCATGTTGTTTCCGGTTCCAGACCTTCAAAGCCTGTTTAGCTGATACAGAAAAGACACGCCTGTGACCACAGAGCAGCTCATATCTTAGAGGAGAAGCATAACAGCACACCTAATATCACTTAAAAGCAAAACATTTAGAATTTATTGCGCTTTAATTTTGTAATAATGGAGTATTAGTGCTACATTTTTAATATTAATATATAATAACTTTATTTAGAATAGAATATGGTTTGTCTCATGTAATTTAAATTGTTTTTGAAACCATATCTTTGTAACCATGGATAAGCTATTCCTGGTAATTGTTGTGATTGTAGATATGAAGCAGGTTCAATAACGCTGACATGCTGAGTCATTTTTTATCATGAGTCATCAAACACACCCTCTTGTAAAGGCCACTCTGTTTCCCTATCCGGGACTTGTAGATACTGAATGCGTCTGAAATTGATTACTGCTCAGCTCCAACTTTGCTCTTGAGCCTGCCGGATTATGGAAAGCCATTTAAGCTTTTTATTTTTCTGTTTACCACGTTCATACTAGGTCTACAGATATCTGTAGGCCTACACCTTCATTTATAAGTCAAAATACCATCTTAAATGATTGTATCTAACTGTGTTTTTTATTTATGAAAATGCAAATTTAAGATGCTGAATTCATCTCTAAGTACAATATGACTAATTGCATACAGATATCTGGAATTCAGGTTTGAACATCTATAATGTGAATGCCAAATATCTCCATTTAAAATGGCAGTAGGCAGTATATTTTTGGCATCATTGGGCAAAAATTACATAATAACCTTTCAGCATATTGTAATTCAAGTGTTCTGAGAGAAAACTAGACTTCTGCTCCTCCTCATGGCTCGGTTTTCAGCCTTTAAAAACTGTAGCCTGTGACGGGAGACTTTGACCAATCACAGGTCATTTCAGAGAGAGAGCGTTCCTATTGGCTGTGCTCCGGTCATGTGACCGGTACTTGCCGTTTCTTCAAGCCATCTCAACCTGATCTCAACATGGCTGCCGGGTCACAAACGTTCTCATTTTTATAGCCAAACAGTACACTACAAGATGATTCTGAAAATATTTGAGGCGAGAAATAGGCATTAAAGTATCATAATATTGATTCATATTT
>CAKAKR010042700.1:3733-42606 GCA_916700685.1 Adelosebastes latens | reverse complement strand
TATTTATGTTTTATTTGTTCAGTTTTTATTCAGATTTATTCAGTTTATATATACATTTTATTTATATATATATATATATATTTATATATACTTAATTGCATAGTGCTGTATATCAATTAAAATATTTAATCGCAATTAATCGTATGATTGTTCATAGATAATCGAGATTAATCGCAAATGAATTGCACTTTTTATCTGTTCAAAATGTACCTTAAAGGGAGCAGCATCTCAAATTAATCATCAGGTTCCCAGCTTCCAGATGATGTACACCACTTCTGTGTGACATCTACTGTTGACCTGCTATCTCCCCCTAAAGACCCCCTGGACCCCCACTAAAAAAGACTGAAACGGGTCTATTGTGGGTCTCGGAGGGTTAACGGGTTTTGTTGACAGTATTAATATTTTAGAGAATAATGCAACAGAGTGACATCACTCGAACTTGTTTCTGATCGGAGGGAACAATATTGAACCTGAAAAGGAAATGAAGATGTTTATTCTTGATGTTAGTGTAGAGCTGAAGGTTTGTAATGACAACCAATCAGCTCACCAGTGACTACCTGCCTAAATAATTCATCAACCAGGTGAATATTTATGGAAGCTAATAATACTCCGGAGAGATTCTGGGAAGCACAGAGAGCAGATTCCTTTAAAGCAGCCTGTCGTCGTATACAGCCGGGTGCATCCAGTCCTCTGCTCTCTCTGATGCCGGAGGGAAAGATAAATGTATTAGCTTTCAGAGAGGATGCTGCAGGTATGTGACAAAAAAAAAATCATTTTAGAAGAAAAGGGAGGGAATTATGCTATTTTATATTCATCATTTACTGTCTCTGAAAAACAGAGGATCCAGTCTGGAGATGTTATCATGATGTCAAGCTCTGAGTTGAGTTACCCTCCATCCGTCCACATTTACCACAATTTGTTTCAATTCAATGCAATCAGTCACTTTTCAAGTTGTGGTTGTCACTTTAAATGGAACGGACTTTCATTTTTACAACCTTTCATGCACAAAATAGGAAAAAAAAATAATAGGGAGAAAGTTTGAAAAGAAATTTCAAATGATCATTTTTTTTTCTAGCTATTCATGATTCTGACAGGAAACATTTTTAACTTTTGCAGGTTGCTGCAGGAGTTTGTAAAAAAACAACAATTAAGGCACAATACTCATAGCACAATGTCAAAACAAGTAATTAGAAATCCATGGTTGTATATTATTATAAATATTTAAACATTCCTCGCTTGTTTTGTTACTCAAATGTGAAATGTGTTAGAGATTTGGGGGCGATATCGATCACTCAGGGAGTTTATATTTACTATTCATGAACAAATATTAGCAGCAAACTGAACAATAAGTGATCAGAAGATAGTATTATTGTTGCATTTACATGTAAGCAGTATTTTAAAGAGACAAACAATAAATGAATTGTCTAATAACAAAGACCAATTCCTCCAGAAGAGGGTGGCTGCTGTCAGAGTCTCAGCAGCTGGTTTATTATTTAGGAACTTTAGAGCAGCTTCAGGATTATAATCTGGGTGACCTCACAACAGTCCGTCACTCCATTTAAAGCTCATAAATTGACCTTGTCAAGTTTGTCAAACTAACCATCACACTCATATTGAGGCTGTTGTTCAAATCGTCAAACTGAGGTAAAAGTAGATGATGTTCATGTTCAACAGATGGCGCCAGTAAGCCTCCTAACATCCACCTTTGTGTCCTACCAAACTCAAGACAAGCAGAGATTTCAGAGTTCAGGTGTGACAAGAAGAGTGAACTGCAGCCTGATTATCACTCTTTCTGGGTTGTAGTTACACACACACACACACACACACACACACATACACACACACTAGATGTGTTTCCCCTAAACCTTATCCCAACCTTGAAACGCCGGGAGTGTGGTGACGTTGTTTAAAGAGCGAAGAGAGACATTGGGTGGATGGGTCCAACAAACACAAGGCTTTCATCCAGGAGCCCGCCAGGAGGTCAGTGTCATTTTCACTACTTAGACAAACTTAGTACAAACTTAGTCATTTTAAGCTCAAGCATCAAGTTCTTCTCTAAACCTAACTATAGTGGTTTTATCGCCTAAATAAAGCGATGGTATGTGAAAAGTTGGCATGAGAATGTGTTCTAATGTCAGATGTTTATTAGTGTTAGTGCATCTTTTGTCCACTTGGGGGCAGCAGAACAAGCTGTAACACACAACACTATACAACACTGACATATTATCACCTCGTTAAGTTGTTAAGTGTCAGGAAAACAGTTGCCTATTTAAGGGTTGGGACGCTAAAAAATGCTCTGCAGAGCATAGTAGTGATAGTAATAATAGTAGTTCTGATTTTTCAATTAGTTTAGTTTTGACTTTTGAATTTTATTTTATTTTAGTTTTAGTTTTCAGAGTGTGTTTGCTAGTTTTAGTTTAGTTAAAGCTTTTCAGAAAAGTTTAGTTTTAGTTTTTATATATTTGGTAGGGCTGTCAATCGATTAAAATAGTTAATCACAAATTAATCACACATGTTTTATCTGTTCAAAATGAACCTTAAAGGGAGATTTGTCAAGTATTTAATACTCTTATCAACATGGGAGTGGACAAATATGCTGCTTTATGCAAATGTATGTTTATATTTATTATTGGAAATCAATTAACAACACATAACAATGACAGATATTGTCAAGAAACCCTCACAGGTACTGCATTTAGCATAAAACAATATGCATGTGATTATCATAAAGTGGGCATGTCTGTAAAGGGGAGACTCGTGGGTACCCATAGAACCCATTTACATTCACATATCTGGAGGTCAGAGGTCAAGGGACCCCTTTGGAAATGGACATGACAGTTTTTCCTCTCCAAACTTTAGTGTATTTTTGGAGCGTTATTTAACGTCCTTCATGACCAGCTAAAAAAGGGAACTATGTTTGTATCAAACCAACATAATAAATAATGTTTCCTCCTCACATCTTCACTCAGATGCCAGCTCTTTGGATCAGTGGGAAGACGGGATCGAGTTAAGAAAGGTAAGAAATTATCTTTATCCAAACTCAAATCATCCCAATAATAATAATTATAAAAACTTTATCACAACTTTATGCATGTTTTGTTTTTTCTACATCTCCCTTCTTTGGTCCCGTTTCCACCTGTAACTTTTAATCTGATTAATATTAATTATTTAAAGGGTTGTGAATAAAGAAAGGAATGTTAATATGAGGTTGTAAAGAAAATAGATGGGCCGTTGTATGGAGTCTCAGGAGTGCCATCGAAAAGAATACATCTGTAAAAGAATGAGAAAATAAATGTGGAAATATAAAGAGGAATAAATAAAAGAATAAATAAGTAAATTTAAAAAAATGTGGAAATATAAAAACAAAAAATAAATTAAAGAATAAAAAAGGGAAAATATAGGGAAAAGCAATAAGGAAAAATAAAGTGATAATAAATAAATTACATTATATAAAAATAAATAGAAATTTTTAAATATATAGAAAAAAGAGTAATTTATATGCAAAAATAAATATATATATTTGAAACTATATAACTACATATATACCAAATAAATGTGAAAATAAATGTGAAAATAAAAGAAAATGCTTATAATTATTCTTTTATATTTTGTTATTTTTCTTAATAATTCCACATTAAGGTTTTATTTTATTTATTATTATTTATCTTAATAATTCCACATTCATTTATTATTTCTTTTATTATTATTTATCTTTCCACATTCTCTTACAGATGTATTCTTTTTTATGGCACTCCTATGACTCCATACCGTCCAAAACAGGTTGTAGAGTCGTTGATTAATCAATCACTTTAATCATTGATGAACAGCAGCTTTTAATTGTCTCTCCATCAGATCTTAATAGAAATATTACTTTTTTTTTATTTCTTCCTAACTCAGTGGAACACTTTCTGGTCCGTTTAAAGAACACTATGCAAGAGAATATATTGCGATATTGACTGAGATCACACTGATCTGCATATGAATTCAATCCAAATAATTATTTAAAATAATATTTATTTATTTATTTTTCCTGGGAACTGCAGTAAGTGTTGAGATGTTGTGTTTATTGTCTGTTATTAATTCCTAATGAAGCGTGTTGTCTGTCTGCAGGTGCGAGGCGTCCAGAGTGATGATCTGAGTGATGTTTTATGGGATGACCAGAATGAGGTAGGTGAAGAGCAAACACCAAAAAACACTTTAAAAACACTTTAAAAAGGTACATATAATATTTAATATCATACAGTATTTTTAATATTTCTCAGATATCACTGTCTAAATTAACTGATATAGAGCTGCCGGCCGTAAAACGTCCCAAAAAAAAGCTGAATTTGACGCAGTATTCTCAGTAGAGCTGCAACAATTAATCAACTAATCGATTAGTCGATAGACAGAGAAGTAATCAATCAAACTATTTTGATAATCAATTCATCATTTAAGTAAATTTTTCACGCAAAAATGTCAGAAAATGCTGTTTTCAGTCCGTCAAATATGGAGATTCCTGCTTTTCTCTGGTTTATAATCACATTAAACCGAATATCTTTGGACATTTAAAGACGTCACCTCGTCGTCATTTTATAGACCAAACGATTAATCTAATAAATAACTGTCAGATTAATTGATAATGAAAATAATAATTCTCAGCACTGAACAAAAGACAGTTAAGTTTTGTTTTCCAAAGTAGGACTTCAATAAATTGTCACTCTTTTCTCTCAAAGACAATTTAATTGTATTTATTATATTATATATTATACAGTATTTTAACATTTAGAAATTCAAGTTTTAAAACACAGAGTATCACATTTCCCATCAGCCCCGTTGCTAACAGTTTGCTCAGTGATGGTCTGGTTTGTTTACAGCACTTAACGTGAGGGTTATGAGCTATTAATATAAAGTTAAATGTCAAAATCCAGAAATGTTTTGGTGTACTGACGACGACAGAATGAAATACCTTTGTTTCTAAAGCTTGGAGAAACATCAGGATGGTTTATTTGTTTAGTATTACTTGTAATTTATGTTGCTACTCAATAATGGTGTCTCCTTTCTCAGTGGTGGAGTTTTACACATAAAGCTGTGTTAAACTGTGACGACGTCTGTGATTTTATTGTACTTTATTGTATTTTTACGTGCTGTAATTGCAAACATGTTCTCATAAAATCTCACAAGGCTTTCTGCAAAGAGCGTCAGTAACTCTGCACTCATAAATAATAGTCTTAAATTAATAACGCATTAACGCAACTTGCAATATTAGGTTGAAGCGGCTCAGTTTTAAAGAACTGAGAGGGAAGAACCATGTCATACTAGCTTGTCGCAAAGGACGTTAAATAACGCTCCAAACTTGTGCTAAATTTTGGCGAGGAAAAACTGTCATGTCCATTTTCAAAGGGGTCCCTTGACCTCTGACCTCCAGATATGTGAATGTAAATGGGTTCTATGGGTACCCACGAGTCTCCCCTTTACAGACATGCCCACTCTATGACAACAAAGTTGGGCTTCAGTTTGCCATGTTATGATCTGAGCATATTGTTTTATGCTAAATGCAGTACCTGTGAGGGTTTCTGGACAATATCTGTCATTGTTTTGTGTTGTTAATTGATTTATAATAATAAATATATACATACATTTCCATAAAGCAGCATATTTGTCCACTCCCATGTTGATAAGAGGATTAAATACTTGACAAATCTCCCTTTAAGGTACATTAAGAACAGATAAAAAATGTGAGATTAAATATTTTAATGGATTGACGGCCCTAGTTACAACAAGTGTGACTGAACTTAGTCATAAAGTAGAATGGCACTCGGAGAGCGCAGACCTCCGCCAAGCTGCCCGAGTACGATCGCCACCCCCCCCTCTCCGTGCAGCTTGCGGCATCACCCACCTGTATTTCTGTTTATGTTGAGATCAGCTGTACGTAGCGGAGCATCGTAAAACACTTCATTCAAACGGGACAGAAACAAAATAAAACTCACCTAAACCGTCGTCGTTACTCTTTTCAACAATCACTGTAACTCAACTGTAATTTCACAGAGTTTAATGTGAAAAAACGCAGAATCTACAGACTTTTGGAGTAATCCTGCTAACAGACAGACAAACAAACCAACGCCGGTGAAAACATAACCTCCGTCCTAGCAAGGAGGTAATAAAGATCTGGTGAATTAAGTGTTGACTTGCTTTAATATTTGGGCTTAGGGGAAGGTATCAAGAATTGTCAAGTCAAAAAGCTCAAGTCCAAGTGAAGTCACGAGTCACTGGTGTTAAAGTACAAGTTGAGCTGCAAGATTGTTTTGAATTTATGACTCGAGTCCACACCTCTGATATAAACTATGGCCTCAGAAATGACGAGTGTCATCAGTAACTGGTGTCTTAGAGAAAGGATTTATTGGTTGTTGCATTGCATTAAAATCAGATTTTACAGGAGTTACTGTTGTTGTGTCCCTCAGCTGTACTTAATGCAACATGAATTAACGTTAAAGATAACTGTTATGCAGTGAAAGCATGGTGAGAGTGGCTGTAAAGCATCCATGAGGAATATCCAAACTATATTCTGTTGTTAATCTGAAATTGTTTCTCCAACAGGAGCAAGTCCAGAATGTTTTCAAAAGAGTAAGTTTTCAACCTCACTTCTGCTGATTTTTATTATTCTGATATTTTTCAGCAGCAGCTCTCTGACATCCTGAATTTCTCCTTTTTTTCAGTTCCTGTTTCATTACTCTAAAGCACGCAACTCTGTCGGAGCCGTACAGCACCAGGTGAGCGGAGCAGCATCTCCTTCATTTATTAATTCATTAGGTCTTAAAATGCAATTTCCAAGAGTTAGTGTTATTCACTTCTTTGTCATTTTAAATTGGCAACAGAGGTGGAGAAAGAGAACATTAAATTCTGTAGTATATTATATTCAATATCAAACAGTTGCTGTTTGTCCTCTCTAAGTTAACTCTCCTCTTTGCTCCTCCAGTCTCACTCAGTTCATCCTCTGATGCGACTTTCCCCCAAACTCTCCCAGAGGAGAAAGAAGAAGGTGTTACTGTTGGTAAGAAATCACACCATACATAAACTGTTCTTTAACTATCAGGAGGTTTTTGCCTCTCGGGCTTCACACAGTTTGTCCTACCTGGTTGAAAGTTAAGAGGTTGTAAACGAGCTGAAACAAAGACCTGCCGACTCTACTGAGTACCGTTTTAAAAAACGTTTATCTATATTTTTATATATCATAGGAGTGCCATAAAAAAGGATAAATCTGTAAAAGAATAAAAAAATAAATGTGGTGTGGAAATATAAAGATAAATAAATAAAAGAATAAATACATGTGGAAGACAAATAATAAAATATAAAAAGAATAACCATAAGCATTTTCATTTATTTTCTCACATTTATTTTTATTTAAATCTTTTAAAATGTGTATTCATTTTTTTCATATAAATTACTCTTTTAAAAAAGTGGGAAAGTAAAGGGATAAAATAAATAAATTACATTATATAAAAATAAATAATAAAAGATACTTTAAAAATTGAGTAATTTAAATGCAATAAATAAAGATATTTTTAAAAAGATATAAATACAGAAATAAATGTGAAAATAAATGTAAATGCTTATAATTCTTCTTTTATATTTTATTATTTGTCTTCGACATGTATTTATTCTTTTATTTATTCCTCTTTATATTTCCACACCAAATTTATTTTCTTATTCTTTCAGATTTATTCTTTAAAAAAAATGTATTTATTGCATTTTAATTACTCTATTTCTAATGTAATTTTGGTTATCATTTATTTTTATATAATGTAATTTATTTATTTTTATCCCTTTAGTTCCCTTTTTTTAAATTAATAAATTAATTCATACAGTAATAAATGAATAAATAAATGTGAAAATAAATTATTCTTTTATATTTTATTATTTGTTTTTATATTTCCTCGTTTTTTTTACAGATTAATTATTTTTAAGGCACTCCTTTAAAAGACGCTCACATTGGATCAGTACAAACATGATTGTTTACCTGATTTTTAAAACATGATTTTAAGTACCATTGCTCAATAACCAATTTCATAATAGTAACGTATGTTTTTTTATAAATTTTGTTGTTGAAACCAAACGTACGCTCTTGCATGAATAACTTTTAGAGGCTTGAAGACGTAAGATTATTCAGTTTTTAACAACAACAAAAGAAGCAGAGATTAGAGAAACGTCTGAAGAACAAATCTAAATTTGAGTCATCGTGCAGCCTAATGGAGCAGCCACGACCTCCACGTTGGGAACCGTTGTTTTAGAAGAAGGTTCCTTAAAGCAGGAAATTAATCGCCACCTTTCAACATTAGTGAGGAGAAACGGATAACACACTCAACAGAACAAGAAACGTTCACCATCTCTCTTCTGTCTACAACAAGTCAACCTTTTCCAGGAAGCAAAGACGAAGTGAACCAGCGCTGATCTTTTTAAATTACATCACTGTTCAGGTTCGATTTACTGACGCCAACTTCTCTTCTTTCTTCCTAATGAAACAGAAGATTCGAGGTCTGCCGGAGGGGATGTTGTAGAAGAAGAATCTACCAAAACAAAAGAGGAAATAAACAGAAGAGCAGCAGGCAGCCTCTGAACATCACAAACTAAACCGACTGGTGGAGCGACGCACGGCTTCTCTGACAGATACTTAATAAATTATTGTACAGATGGAAAAACAAAGAACTGCACTACCATGGCTGCCATGTGTCTTCCTGCTTCCATATGTCAAATCGGTGTGAGTCAATGTGAACTGCAAGCACTGTTGCACTGTTACACAAGACACTAATGCAGACAAAACACTCAAAATATCCCTTAAAGACGTCCTTTATAGAGAATTAAGGAGAAAAGCTGGCACAGATTAAAGTGGCAAAGAGGTGAACTCACATTTAATTCAACAGATTTAAATGTACATGTACATTTTGTGACATGAAACGTAATAAAAAAAAGTTACTATTTGTCTTTGATGCTTTTGTAAAGATTCAGTCGATGGAGTTGGACGTTTATTTAAATTACAAAAGAGTGATTGTTTCCTCCAGGAGGCCGGGTGGTCTCAGGTCCAAGTGCCCCCGAGCAGGATGGAGCTCCGCATTCGAGCCACCCACATGGTTAAAATATGAAATGCTGATAAAAGGAGATGCCGTCCCCTCTCTCCGTCCCAGCTCAAGGTCCTCTGAGTGTTTCTGGTTTGAAATGACAGACGTTCATCTCCTAATAGTCCTCGTCCTCAGAGTCACTGTCCTTTTGTGTAGGAAGCGAAGATCTGATCGATGACATCAGCTTGTCTTCGATTTGCTTCTTGGGGTTTTCCTCCAGGTCTGTTTTCACCGCCCCGGACTCTGATAACCTCCACTCCAGCTCTGGGTGGGACACACAGGACACATATTGAAATGTGATGACATGCACAGGATGGGACGAATTGTCCAGATTGTCTGACTAAGGCCGAGTGTCCACATAGCGGGTTTTTGTTCTGAGCGCTCCGCCATTTTTGTGCGACTGCTCCGACGGCTTCTAGTTGAAAATCTTTTGAACTTTTCAGAAAAGCGATGGTGATATCCCTAGAAAATGGAGAAGCTTGTTCTGGCCGTGTCCGTCTATCCTGAGCTTTACATGTCAGACAGACACGCTCATAAAGGCCAAAAAGCCCATTAGTGGGAGCAGATCGGCCGTCTGTACGTGTTGTGCTTTTGTCACCGTACGTGTCGTCTCCGACAGATCGTCCTCCTTCCTCTACGGCTGTCAGACTGAGCGCTGATGAGCTCATTTGTACCAAGTATGAGGGCATACATCCTCCGGTTGGTGCTCATGGTGACACTTGAGGTTGTACGCCTTAGCCAACCAGTCAAGTTGCAAAATGTCATCACTTCATGTGTGAAATTGTCATAATTGACAAATTAATTCTATGGCAAAAACGTGTTTTGTGAGGTCACAGTGACCTTCCTTGAGTCCAAGTGGACGTTTGTGTCAAATTTGTAGAAATTCCCTCTACAGTAGGTGTTCTTGAGATATCGCGTTAACGAGAATGGACTGGACATACGCAAGTACGTACGGACAGATGGACGGACGGACAGACAACCCGAAAACAATATTATATTAGCTACACGGAGGCATGAAAACAATGTAAAAAAATATATGATAAAAAGCATCATACCACGGTGGCTAGAGGGGTGATATGTTATCAAGATATTGTTGTCATAGAAACATTAAAAAGGCGCTGGGATGAAGTGCTCCTCAGCGCTTTTCTGACAGAAAGAAAACACTATATGGAAACACGCGCTAAAACTGCAACAAACTTTTTGTTTTGTTGCAGTTTGCAGTTGCAACTTTTTTAAACTGACTCTTATAAAACCATTTTAAACATCTGCCGAGGCAACAAAATCTAAGAAACAGTAAATGTTCATTTACAACTATTTCAATCACACTGGGATTCAACGATTCTTTAAAATGTTATGGTTAAACCGGCATCACTTCAGTGTGGAGTTATAGGTAGTAATTTATAAAGAATAAATCTGCAAAAGAATAAGAAAATAAATGTGGAAATATAAAGAGGAATAAATAAAAGAATAAATAAGTAAATTAAAAATGTGGATATATAAAAGATAGATAAATAAAGAATATATATATAAATAAAAATGTTGAAATAAATAGATAATAATAAAAATAAATAAAGGGAAAAGTAATAGGTAAAAGAATAAGGAAAAATAAAGGGATAAAAATAAATAAATAACATTATATAAAAATAAACATTTTTTTTAGAAATATACAGAAAAAAGATATGCAAAAATAAATAAATATATAAAAAAATATATATAAATACATACAGAAATAAATGAACAAAATATGAAAATATAAGAAAAATGCTTTTAATTATTCTTTTTTATATTTTATTTGACTTTAACTAATACTAATTCCAAATTTATTTATTTTCCATATAAATTATCTATTTATTTTTATATAATGTAATTTATTTATTTTATCCCTTTATTTTTCATCTCTTTGTATTTCCACATTTTTTATTTACTTTTTTATTCTTTTATTTATTTATTTTATATTTCCACATTTTTTAAATTTAGTTATTTATTCTTTTATTTATTCCTCTTTATAGTTACACATTTATTTTCTTATTCTTTTACAGATTTATTGTTTTTTATGCCACTCCTATGACTCCATACTTAAGATCATCTGATGGTCCTGAAGATTTCAGTGCATGTTCAAGGTCAAAGTGCCACTTCTTTAGTAATCAAGTCGCCTCCTACCTTCAACTTTGAGGTTCATGCCCCCGAAGACCAGCGGCCCGATGAACTGGGCCTTCATCTCTCCCGCGAGGTAGACGAAGACGGTGGGCAGGTTGCGGTCGGGGTAGTTGGCGATGCAGGTGGTGGAGATGGACTTGAGGAACTTGGTCTGAGGGAACTTCCTCGCCAACATACTCAGGTGCTGGTTGATGAGGGAGCACAGAGGGATGCTGGGAAAGGAGATAAAACACCATAAGATCTGTTAGTGCTGCACTTTCTGCTTGGAAACAGTCAGTAGAGTCAGAGCCGAAGTTGACTGATGGGCTGGCGCTGGCACAGAGGCAGAAAAACTCAACCCTAAGATGTTTTTTCCTTATACTGTACTTGGTGAAGTACTGATTTTGTTGTTGTTTGACCTACCCCGGTCTGTAGAGGTGCAGCACCACCCAGATGCCCTCTCCGGCCTTGTTGACCTCCTTGACGTAGTCCTGCCCCGAGATTTCCACCATCTCCCCGAACACGTTCTTCATCTGAGTCGCCTTCCACTCCGCAAGACGCTGCTGTCTGCAAGGAGACGCATATCATATATCAAATCATCTCATATCAGTGTGCAGTCAGAGTGAAGAAGTCTCATTAACAACCAACCAAATGCTGCAATTTTTGTTTGCATTTCTGGGTAATTCTAACAAAAAAGCGATCATGTAAACGCTAGTATGCTGGTGGAATTGGACATCTTCTAGTCTTACGGTTAAAATTAAGTTTTTAAAAAGGCCCTTCACACAGAATAACAGTATAATACACATGACTGGGAGTTGTCTACCTGCATAATCTTCACTCACCTGTACATCTCAATAGCAGCCTCATCGTCTTCACCAAACTCATCTTCATTCTCCTCCAGTTCTTCCAGTGTCATGTCCTCATATGTTTTAACTGTGCAGAGAAACAGTCACAGCAGCTGATTACATGTTCTGTAAATAATCTAACCCTCAGTAATCAGTTGAATGTGGTCAAATTAGACGACTATGAACTATCAAATATCATATTTAATATAATGTATATGGTTTTAGTTTGCACATCTGCAAATAAAACCAAAATGATGAGGTAAATTGTATTAGGGGACACTTTAAACACCTGTTTTGTGTGGTGGAAATGAATGAATCTCCCAAAATTAAGCCACAAAGAAACACTGATATATATTCCTAACTGCTTCTCTTACCGACAGACTGCTGCTTGAGGGCCAGCTCCTCCTCTTCATCATCTTTAGGCACCTCTTTGGGAGGAAGAATGCCTTTCTTCCTAAGGATATCATTCCACTCGGTGTCTTCGTTTGGGTCCTGGGGAGAAAACAAACATATATACATGTATTGTTACTCTGGGTTTCTTTTAGCTCTGATATGTGATTTATTCCTGGTTTTGTAAGAAGAGTGAAACATCGATTTCATAACTAAAATCTGCTATTTTAAAAAAAAAAAAAAATCTGTACCAAACTACCAAGGTCATTTCTGAAAACAAATTCCCTCCATAAGTTAGGGAATGAGCCGTAGTCTAAACAAGCATGTTAACATTTCTTCTTTTATATTATTATTTATTTATAACAATAATAATAATAATAATAATATAATCATATTTTAGAGATAAATCTAAATATTCAACACTTATTCAGTTTCTTCTTTTATTTTATTATTTATTTATAACAATAATAATAATATAATTATATTTTAGAGAAATCTAAATATTCAACACTTATTCAGTTTCTTCTTTTATTTTATTATTTATTTATAACAATAATAATATAATTGTATTTTAGAGATAAATCTAAATATTCATAGCACTTAGCTAGCTAGCAGTAAAGCTAACTGAAAAAGTTGATACGCCCAGATACACTACAATATATGGAATATATATTCCATTTGTCAGGGAATGTACACCACTAAAGTACACTCAAACAAGTCCTGGATTATTACCTAATGATGTTGTCCTGACTTGTTGAGCTGGTTTTAAGACCTTTATCATTTGAGTTTACATTGAATTGCTGCTCATATTCCCTAAATGAAGCTGTGTTTAATGATCACAACGTAAATGACTTACAGCAAACATGAGGGCTACAATAATTCTAATTTGTGTAAAGATTGCTTGCATTTTATTTTGAAAGATTGACAATAAACATCTTGTAAAAACACATTTTGTCAGTGGTGGAAAGTAACTAAGTACATTTACTCAGTTACTGTACAGTTTTTCTCAGAGGTGAATATTTTACTTTATACTCCATTAGATTTGTCTGACATTAGCAAAAAAATTACAAAATAAAACCAACAAATAAATTATGATGTGTATTATTATGGATAAAGATAAAACTTTATTGATCCCTTGGTGTCATCATTTTACAATAAAAATGAGCCCCACCTTTAACAGCTGCAACATTAAAGTGATGAACACATTAATGCATCCATAATTTATAATGTAATAATATAATGTAGGCTACATTATTCAGAAATGTCCCATTGTAGCTAGCTAGCTACAATGCTAACAGTGCTAGCTACACAGCTAACAGTGCTAGCCCTAGTAGCTAGCACTGTTGGCACTGTTAGCTGAGTTTTAGAGCTCTTCTCTGTAAATCATCTCCACATTCATCACCGACATCAACCGACGTTAAATCATCTCATTCACCAACGTTAAATCAGAGCGTTTAAACATGTTATAAATATATATATATAGAGTTTAACCGACCTGCATCCTGACAGACTGAATCAAGCCACTGCTCTCCTCTCAGACACGGAAACAGAAAGGAGCGTCAACGACCGATTCCGGTAGGAAACAAAAAACTACGACCGTCTGAAATAAGCACAAAATGCGTTCAGGATTAAAATAAAACCACTGTAACTAAGTATATTTTAAGATTAACACAAACCAGTATGTTTTGATTTTTTATGTGGTGCTACAGATTGGTAATTAATGTTTAAAAAGATGAGGAACATAATGAGTCATGGGGTAGGACAATAATAAAAGTGACACCAACTTCCTTTTGAGGCTCAATATGACCATATAAGGAGCGGGAGCGCAGCATTCCATTTGTGGCTGTTCAAACAGGTGCTGTTACACACACACACACACGCACACGCACAGACACACTCACGCACGCACGCACACATACACACAACACACACACACACACACACACACACACACACACACACACACATGTATGGAGGACGGAACCTGCCAAAATAAAAAAAAATAAAAAAAAATAAATAAATTAATTACTCGATAAACAAATAAATATCAGTCATTAAATGTAGCAAAAATAATATAAAAAAAATAAATGCATAAAGGAAATAGCAGAAATAAATACGTTTGGGGAAAAAAATTAATTTGGGGAATTAAATAAGGGGTGAAATGTAAAGGGAAAATCGTGCAGAAATACATGAATAAATGCATAAATAAATTTATATATTTAAAAATAAATATAACATAAGTAAATAAATATGTGCATAAATATATAAATAAATAAAGATAAATGAAAAAAATATGCAAAAATAAATAAATACAAAATTTGTATATATATACAGTATATATATATTCCACAAATTAACTCTAAATACTAACTAATCTCTAAATATTTGAGATCATTCAAGTTTATAAATAATATACTCCTGAAATGTAACATTATGGCATATAAAGTCACATCACACAATGCAAATGCTCAACTAAAATGACAAAATTGCAGTGCAATACCAGTATGTTTCAGTGAATGAACAACTTATCAACAACTCATGTAAACACAAAAACAACTGGAGTGGATGGTATGTTGTTTAAACGTATTATTGAAGTGAAGCCAACAGGACCTGTGTTCATGTGAAATGAGTGGTGGCACACCATGTTCAGATCTAATTTAAGCTCCTACCAGTCTTACTTGCTTAACTTCCTCTTTTCTGCTTCCTCTTCTTACTTATTTTACTTTACAAATTCATTGATGGCCCATTTGTCAGGGAATGTACGCCACTAAAGTACACTCAAACAAGTCCTGGATTATTACCTAATGATGTCGTCCTGACTTGTTGAGCTGGTTTTAAGACCTTTATCATTTGAGTTTACATTGAATTGCTGCTCATATTCCCTAAATGAAGCTGTGTTTAATGATCACAACGTAAGTGACATACAGAAAACATGAGGGCTACAATAATTTTTAATAATTCTAATTTGTGTAAAGATTGCTTGCATTTTATTTTGAAAGATTGACAAGAAACATCTTGTAAAAACACATTTTGTCAGTGGTGGAAAGTAACTAAGTACATTTACTCAGTTACTGTACAGTTTTTCTCAGAGGTGAATATTTTACTTTATACTCCACTAGATTTGTCTGACAACATTAGCTACTTTGCAGATTCAGATTATTAATACAAAATAAAACCAACAAATAAATTATGATATGTATTATTATGAAAAATCTGAGTCCTTCTTCCACCACTGCATTTTGTTTGATTTCCTTATTGCCTTTCCTCTCTTTAAGAGGTAGCTATAAAAATATATATTTTTATATATATATATATATATATATTTATATATATATCAACATATATATATTTATATATATATAAATGAGGAAATCCCATATTGGTTTATCCTTAATGCTGACTATTAGAATTGACAATCACTTTGGATATCAGTTAAGGCCTTAAAAGTAAAAACTAATAACTAATTTGTTTTTTTATTATAATTTTTAACTTTCTGCATTGCTATTTTATTATTTTATGCTCATTTTATGTCTATTTTACTGCTGTTAAGCACTTTGGGCTGCAACTGCTGTATGAAAGGTGCTATACAAATAAAGTTTATTATTATTGTTATTATTAATAATAATAATAATAATAATAATATTAATAATGATAATAATTACTAACTAACTATCTAATTATTATATGTACAGTGCCTGAATTGAACCAACAAATGTGCCAGTACCTTAATTCAGCAGACATGATCATCGCATGTGTCTTGGGCATATTTATATTTATACGCATATCTTGGTAATATATCCCACTTTAAATGTATTTTTGTATGCATTCCATTAAATACGACATACATTTCCACAGATTGTACATAAATGTAGACTAATTGGTTAATAAAAACAATTTATGTTGCTATTTACACAAATCAGACTGAACACAAATATAATATTGTATAAATGCTACGATAAAAACAACTGAAAGTATGATATCTGTCGGCCAACAGATTGAATTGGATAATAATGAAAAGGAATATCAAAGTCCATAATGTATGGGCAACACTGCATTTATTTAGCTCCAGTGATGCAGTCACATCAAATGTCACCTTGTAGTAAAGCTACAGTGAGTCACATCTACATTAATTGGGTATAACTGAAAAATGTATTATATAAATGTCTTCCTTTATCTTCTGGTAAATCAACATTTCCCCCCTTACAATAATAGTAAATATACATAGCATGACAGAACAAAGCATTAGAATGGTATTTAACTTATTTATATTGTTGTATTGGCATTTAGTGATTAGTTGTCATACTTTTTGACATTAAAAATTGGAAAAGGGGTTACTAGTCAGTCAGAAGCGATTAATAGGAGCAAATTTTGGGTTGCCAGGTTGTGAAAATCTCCTCCTGCAGTGTGGGACACTGTTTGGCCTCTGACCTTCTGAATCAAAATTAATTTATTAACAACATTTACAACTAAAGCCTTGTTGGATAGTTGTAAAAATCCTTTATTATTTATATAATTTATTTACATTTTTAATTACTAACTTTGGCTGTTGCTTGATATAACGTGAGAAACACGTAAACACGTAAGGGATAATAATGTACAGCGAGCCGGTCGTTGTTGTGAAATAAACCCCGACTGAAGGGGTTTATTTCATAAAAAATGACCCGCTAGCTGTACATTATCCTGCTTATTACACGGCTACTTAAGAAATCAATAATTTGACACAAAAACGGTCCGCCAGAGTCCGACATCAGAACTGCGTCCATAGCAACGGTCTGTTATACATAGCAACGGTCTGCTATACATAGCAACAGTCTGTTATACATAGCAACGGTCTGCTATACATAGCAACAGTCTGTTATACATAGCAACGGTATGCTATACATAGCAACGGTCTGTTATACATAGCAACGGTCTGCTATACATAGCAACGGTCTGTTATACATAGCAGCGGTCTGTTATACATAGCAACAGTCTGTTACACATAGCAACAGTCTGTTATACATAGCAACGGTCTGTTATACATAGCAAACGGTCTGCTATACATAGCAACGGTCTGTTATACAAAGCCACGGTCTGCTATAAAGAAATAACAGACTGTAGAACGCTGTGATTGACCAATCAGACTTGAGTATTCAACATAATAATAATAATAATTATTATTATTAATAATGACTTCTGACATTTATGATAAGAGACTTAGAGGTGCAGTATGGAGGATTTGGCGGCATCTAGCGGTGAGGTTGCAGATTGCAACCAACGGAAACTTCTCCCGTGTGCCAAGTGTGTCGGAGAACTACAGTGGCCGATGCTCCGTATGTAGATATAAGCGGCTCATTTAAGGTATACACTAAAGATTATATTCCATTTCTGCCAATAGATCCCGTTAATTCTTACACACTGGCCCTTTAATGGCTTATTAGAAATTGAGACACTCGTTACCCTTAATTACCACCACCAGAGTCACCAGAGATGTTTAACAACCTGGCTAAAGTTAATCAAATTAATGGCTTATACAGAATTAGTAAATTATTGATCAACCTTTAATAAACACTTTATATTAGAACGTATTGACACAGTTTAACTGCAGGCATCCTGGTGGTGACGTAAAGAAGGCAATAATTAGTTTTTCCAGCACAAAATGATCTAATGTCGCCGATACCGGCGAGTCGACCATCACATGGCCTGCTGCTGGAGATTTGGAGCTTGAAAACTGTCTTTTTGGCTCAAAATGTTCTGAGGTCAGAGAGTCCCAGGCTGCTGACAGTCATACTATTGATTTAGTAAATGTCACAGATAACTTTAAGGCTCTT
Organism: Adelosebastes latens; assembly: GCA_916700685.1. Classification (NCBI taxonomy): domain Eukaryota; kingdom Metazoa; phylum Chordata; class Actinopteri; order Perciformes; family Sebastidae; genus Adelosebastes; species Adelosebastes latens. Next base: position 24,333 of record CAKAKR010042700.1, on the reverse strand, counting down.
TAGCTTCCTGGCTGCATCCTGATTTTGTGGTTCTCATTTCTTCATAAGAAATTTGGCTTCACATTGGAGTCATCTGGTCCCTTGCTGCAGTGTGAGCAGACCGGCCCGCTGGTGATACTGCTTCTCCCTGGCCTCTGTGATTTTGGCGGACAGATCCACGGGCTTCTCGAAGAAGTTCACCAGCGCCTGTTCGGTGAGCAGCGACGCCAGGATCTGAGCGTAGCTGACCGTCCACTCGTCGTCCTCTGCCGGAGATCTCCCGTCGCCCCCGCCGGCGTCGACCCCGCCAGCGTCTTTAGTGGCCACCTCTGACCCCGAGCTGTGTGCACGGTGGCCGGCCTCGCCGATCTGCAGCACCAGACTCGTCACGGTGGCGATGGCCTGGAAGAGGTCGTTCTCCTCCTGTTCGCCGTGGAACATGCTGTAGAGCGTCTTACAGAACTGGATGAACTCGCGCTGTGGAGGAAGAGATGGAGAGGGTTGATATCAGTGTTCAATCACATAATATCATTTATTTACATAAACTATGAGATAACTCAAATTACTAAACATTTTTGATCAATTAATCTATAAGTAAAAAAGTCATTTTTCAAGCAAATGTGCTTTTTCAAATATAACAATTTGCAACTTTTCTCTGTTTTATCATTCAGTGTAAATTGAATATCTTTGAGTTCTGGACAGTTGGTCACGCAATTTAAAGACATCCCCATTGGTTCTTAGAACTTGTGATGGACATTTTTCAATATTTTCTGACACGTTATAGACTATTAATTAATTGCAAATGAATCCATAATTATTTTTAAAAAAAAGTAATTGTATAGTTGGTCGTAAAAAATGTAATTAAATGTCATAGTATAGTATGTCATAAAAAATGTCATATAAAAATCATAGTACAGTACGTCATAAAAAATTTAACTAAATGTCATCGTATAGTATGTTGTCAAAATATCATGAAACAGTCATAGTATATAGTTTCTTTAAAATGTTATACATAAACTAAGAGATTGATTCTTAAACAATTAGCCAACATATATTAGTAGACGGACAAAAAAAATATTTTTTTGCCATTTTTTGACGACATACTATAATATGACTTTTTCATGACATTTTTGATGAAAAAGTCATAGTATAGTACGTCATATAAAAATGTAATTAAATGTCCTAGCATAGTATGTCATAAAAAGTGCCATAAAAAAGTTATATTATAGTATGTCATCAAAAAACTCACAGTATATTGTGTCGTAAAAAAATCCCATTAAAATTCATAGTATAGTACGTCATAAAAAAATTTAAAAAGTAGTATAGTATGTCCTCAAAAATGTCATAAAGAAGTCATAGTAATCATAGTGACAGAGACTACATGCATACAGACTTTAAGGGTGAAGTAAAGGACGCATCACTTAGAGATCACGTAGTAAAACACTAGTGCAGCGTGTTTCTAGTACCTGGTTCATGAGAGGCAGAGGCTTCTCCACATCCTTCTCCCTCTCTTTCACCAGATCCTGCAGCATCTGCTTCAGCTGCTCCTGGTAGTCCTTCACTTCACCTTCATCACCTGGAGGAACACATATTTAAATCAACCTTTAAAACACATAATACGTTGCTTGTGCATTTAGCTAATAAATGACTGAGTGTGTTTGCACCGACCAGAGGGCAGATTAACGTAGAGGGGTCTGTTTGTGGACATCAGGGGGCTCTTCATCAGAGAGGGGTCATCCTCACTTTCTGTCAGAGCTGCAGACACACACACAATAAAGTAAATCAGTTAATTACAGCCCTGACTGCAGCTTGAAACTCTCCATGACTTCCATCATATTAACAGAGTGAATAACCTGGTGGGATGTGCAGACGGTACAGCAGCCTTATTTTCTCATTCAGCTCTTCACAGTACAAAGTGTCTGAAAGGGAGAGAGAGAAAGTAAAGGGTTAAAACAAATCACGTGCAACACCCCTTCCTCCTATTTCAGTCTTTGAATCATAATACAGTGACACAGGGAGGCTTGAAGGTCTTCGATGCATCTTCATGTAAAGAAATGTCTGTTTTATACTCCGTTGTTTTTATAATGTGACTCAACAGTGTTGAGCTTTTAACTCAAATCCTTTTTATCACATAGAAGCAGCTTCAGAAATAATCAGGGGCAATTGTCTACAAATTCAAGGTATTTTCCCCATAAAACTAAATCAAGGGGGCAAAAGAAAATAGTGTGGTTGTGTATGGACAAATTTCAAACATCGGGGGCAGAAATTATGGAGGACGGAGCCTGCAAAAATCGAAAATAAATGAATAAATAAATAAATGACTCGATAAATAAATAAATATGCCATTAAAAGTAGCAAAAATAATATAAAAATAAATGTAGTCATTAATTGATAAAATGTGACATAAATTGATATTTCAGTTTTAATTTTTTTAATTTATTTATTTACTTTTGTATTAATTCCCTTATTTATTTACTCTTCTGTTTAATTTCCACTTTTATTTATTCATGTATTTATTTTAATGAATTTTAAAATGTATTTATTTATTTTTGCATTTATTTTTATTTATGTATTTATTTTTTATTTATTTATATTATTTTTAAATGTATGTATTTATTTATGTGTTTAAGCATTTATTTATTTATACATTATATATATTGTATATATATATATATATATATATCCCCAAACGTATTTATCTCTATATTATTTTTTTGTGATATTAAAAAAACAGACTTGGCTTGTCTCCTCTGAAGCTATTATTTCTTTGAGAACATTATAATTTTGGATCCGGGATCGACCCCAGTGCCAGCTGCGAAAAATACTCTTTTATGGAGGGATCATGTGTGTCTCAATCTGCCGTGCTTCTTCCTGTCCGTCTACCTACCCAGCCAGCCAGCGAACTCTTTGAAGGTGACCAGGGTGTCGCAGTCCTGGTCCAGCAGGGTGAAGGTGCGGTTGGCCAGCGTGTCGGCGTGCTGGTTGTTGCCGCCGGGCCACGGCGCCAGCAGCCCGTACAGGCTCTTGAACTGGGGCCGGTCCAGCCGGTACTGCCGCTCCATGTAGGAGCGACCGGAGTCGCCGTAAAGCCACGCCGCCGCTGACGCTGCCGCCGCCGAGCTGCTGTCACCCCAGTACAGACTGATGAAGTGCTCCGTCTGGAGGAGGAGAGGAAAACAATTATGAACCTCAAATTCTCTAAATGTGTTGATGAAACTGGAGGAGGGATGAGAAGGTACCTTGAAGAGGTCGTAGACGTCGGACAGGTTCTCTGGAGAGATGGAAACATCTGGATTCACCAACCTCACCTGCACAAACACACACAGAGGGAAGAGATGGAGGTCTGACATGATGCTGAACTCTTACGTTTTAAAATCAGACAGGGTGACATTTATATTCTCTGTGTGCTCACAGCGTTTTCTTTGGTGGTGTCTTCGTGAGACTGCAGCACTCGGATTCTGTGTCGACAGCGAAGCCTCTCGATCTGCCTCACCGTCAGGTCTCCGAATTTCTGACAGCAGGAAACACAAAGAGTTACTGGAATGACAACAGATGCACAACTACTATATTAAAATCCAGTGAATTAAAGGGTGAACGGGAGCCATTTGTGTGCGTCTCACCTCGTAGGACTTGTTGATGAGGTCGGTGATGTTCGTGTGTTCCACGGCGGGGATATCGCCGCCGTCGCTGCTGCTGGTCTCGTCTGCAGCAGGTGGCGAGGACGGCGGCGAGGACGGAGGACTAGACGACACTTCACTTCCAACCTGGTCCAGAAAACTGCAGAGCAAAGAGGGTTCACATATTCAAACACAAACGTAAACCCATTCGCTCCATTCATAAATAAGGTTTAATACATGAAACCAGTTTGTAAATGTGCAACAGACTCCTCTCTCTGATTGGCTGTACCTCTAATAATAAATTAGAGAGATTTAAAAACACAATAAAAGCTTCTTTTTAATTAACATTTAAGGACAAAACCCACAATAATAATTTTTACAGCCATTTCTACATATTTATGATATATGTGCAGCAAAGCAGCTCCTCCTAGTCGCTGAATATGGAGTCATAGGAGTGCTTAAAAAAATAATTAATATTTAAAAAAATAAGAAAATAAACGTGGAAATATAAAGACAATAATAAAATCTAAAATAATAATTATAACTATTTTCATTTATTTTATTTTTTTTTGCTCATTTATTTCTCCATATATTTATTTATATATTTCTAAAAATATGTATTTATTTTTCGCATATAAATGACTCTATTTTTATTTAAAATAGAGTATATGTGTTCAGGAATTGACTACTCAGCCTGGGCAGGAAGGCCCGCCCAAAGCCAGTTGATTGACAGCTTGGCCCTTCAAGAAATAGCAAAAGCAATAAGGAAAAGAATCAGGAAAAATAAAAAGGGATAAAAATAAATACATTACATTTATATATAAAAAAAATAAATAGTAAAAAACGACGTATAAATCTGAAAATAAATTAAAATGCTAATGATTATTATTATATATTTTATTATTTGTCTTCCACATGTATTTATTCTTTTATTTATTACTCTTTGTATTTTCACATTTTTAAAAAAATTTCATGGCACTCTTTTGACTCCATAGATGAATAGTTAGTTGAATCATTGATACCTAAAATTAAAGATTTAACCACATAGGGTTTTTTTTGCCATACAGTAGACTGCTCCAGAAGGAAAACACCAAGAGTACAATCTGCAACACAGCCATTAATTAGCTAATTAGTTTAATGCCTTTCGTTTTGAGTAAAACTATGCATGTCTGGTGTATCTACCTGGCGAGGATCATGAGTGCCTGTCCGTCGTCAGTGCTGGCGGAGAGCTGAGCAGCGTTGGCCTCCAGCGCCGCCAAACCCAGCTGGAAGATGGCTTTGATTCCGTGGTAGAAGAAGCAGTCGACCACGCGGACGGCGCTGTGGAAGGGCAGGACGCTGAGGAAGAGGGTGAGGAACCAGGAGAGGGAGACGGAGGAGAGGGTGGAGAGGTCGGGGACGTGTTCAGCCAGCTCCGGCAAACGCTCCCGGATCAACTCCTCAAACACCGACTGGTCCACCTGAGCTCCTGTAAAGAGGGGATAACGGAGTCAAACATGCAACAAGCACGGAGGAGTGTGCTAGTGGGGGTCTGATGGTGTGGACGGGGTTACACTGAGGCTCCATGATACAATATCTGAGTTATCAAAATGATGACTTTTTTCAATGTTTCTCTGCAAAAAAACTAAAACAAATTATTAAACTTAATTTTTTTTATTAACTTATTTGCTTATTTAATTTACTATTATTATTATTATTACTATTTTTTTTTTCTCTTTATATTATTATTATTATTATTTATAATTTTATTCTATTCTTTTTTATTAAATATTTTTTTTCTCTAGTGTACTTATTGTGTTTATTTCTAAGCCCAACTACTTAAAAATTGTTTTATAAACTATTGCAATTACAAACTGTAAATTGCATATACGAAAACAACCTCGAAACAAAGGGGAAAAAATAAAGTATAAAAAAATTAAAATTGGCAAACTTAATTAATTAATTAATTAACGTACAAAGAAATTTGCTTTGGTGTATTGGTGCATAACATCAACATAAAAAAAGACATTTAAATTAAAAATAAAAGTACAAAAATCAATAAACATGAATTTAGAATAGAAGAAAATTACAATAACAATACTATAAAAATGTGTACAATACATCTGAATTAAAATGAAAGCTGTATAGAAAAATATTATAATGAAAATATGAGGAAAAAAAGCCATCTTGTGATATACTGTAACTACACTGTCATCCAAAAACTATTAAAAACATGCATTTAGACATAATGTGTTACACATATTCTTTCATTATGAATGTGGTGACACGGACAAATGATAAATTCTTTGTTGTTTTTTGTTTCTTCTGTGTTATTATATAATCATTAACACTAATAGAAAGATAAAATAACTCATACAAATTCTCAGAACACAATCACTGCCGTTTCAGGGATAAACAGAAACATGTGGATATTAAAAGGAAGAGGAAATTGGTTCAAAAGCGCCTCGCTTGTCATAAATAAACTGCTTTGACAAACACAGGAAATGAGCTCTTATTTCAGAAGCCTAAAATAAGCCTTTTGGGTTGTTTGGTGTCTGAGAAGAAGACAAAATAAACAACACAACACGCTGTGGTAACGTGACTTTAAACAAGGAGCAGCTACTGTAAGTTAAATAAAGCTCTTTGTGACCCCTGACCTCTCACCTATGACCCTGCGGTTGAAGTAGTCAGGCAGCATCCTCTCACAAACCGCCACCAGCAGCCAGAACGCTTCTTCTTCTTTAGCGTAGAGCAGCAGCACCGACGCCAGGATGTTCATAGACTGGACACAAGGGAGGAAGGTCAGAGGTCATTTAACTTTGATTAAACACATGTCAGACGTGATTTTGGCGATATCACCCAGTCCAGGGGTCAGCAATGTTTACTATCAAAAGAGCCATTTTAGGCAAAACAAATCTGTCTGGAGCCGCAAAACATCTGATCAGTGTGATGAAGGTAACACAGTTTATAGTCTAAGTATTGAGGGAAAAACATCTGAGATTTACAGAATAAAGTCATAACTTTACGAGAAAAAAAGTCGTAATATAACGAGAATAAAGTCGTAACTTTAGGAGAAAAAAAGTCGTAATATTACGAGGATAAAGTCATAACTACGAGAAAAAAAGTCGTAATATTACAAGATAAAATCGTAACTTTATGAAAATAAAGTCGTAATATTATGAGAATAAAGTAATAACTTTACGAGAAAAAAGGTCGTAATATTACGAGAATAAAGTCGTAACTTTAGGAGAAATAAAGTCGTAATATTACGAGGATAAAGTCGTAACTTTATGAAAATAAAGTCGTAATATTATGAGAATAAAGTAATAACTTTACCAGAAAAAAAGTCGTAATATTACGAGAATAAAGTCATAACTTAACGAGAAAAAAGGTCGTGACATTATGAGAAAAAAGTCGTAATATTACAAGAATAAAGTCATAACTTAACGAGAAAAAAAGTCGTAATATAACGAGAATAAAGTCGTAACTTTAGGAGAAAAAAAGTCGTAATATTACGAGGATAAAGTCGTAACTTTATGAAAATAAAGTCGTAATATTATGAGAATAAAGTCATAACTTAACGAGAAAAAAAGTCGTAATATAACGAGAATAAAGTCGTAACTTTACGAGAAAAAAAGTCGTAATATTACGAGAAAAAAGTGATAATGTTACAAGAATAAAGTCATAACTTTACGAGGAAAATGTCGTAATATTATGAGAATAAAGTCAGAAGTTTACGAGAAAAAAAGAAAATAACACGTAAATTTACTACTTTATAATATTATGACTTTATTCTTGAAATCTCAGATTTTTTTTTTTTCCTCAATGTGGCCCTAATACTCCGTCGTACCGTCGTGCCATAGACCTACAACAATGAGAAATCAAAATCAAAATGTAAACAAAAATCCACCGGGAGCCACTGGAGAGGAGCTAAAGAGGAGAGGAGCTAAAGAGACGCAGGTTGCTGACCCCTGGCCCAGCCCTACTGCGATTACAGTAAACCCCATACTGCAGTATTAACTGTTCAGTCACATCATTATCTCTGAACTCCCCCGGACCATCAGCTCCTACCTGACAGTATCCGATCTTGGGGTTGCGGTGAGCGTAGGCGGTGAGGACGCGTCTCAGCGCAGCGATGCCGGTGGGGTTCTGGAAGGCGGGATGGTCCGGCAGAGAGCGATGAAGGTCCCGCTCTATCTCCTCCGTGGCCAGGCTGCTGTGGCCCATCGACTTCTGCACCAGGTTGGCGTAGTAACCCCGGTGGGACTCCAGCTCTGAGGACGCGTCTGCATAAAACAAACCACAGGAAGAGATACGGTAAATAAACAGGTTGTGTTTAAGATGCTGATAACCTTAACATCTACCTTAACTCCTCCATCTCTCTCTTACCAGAAAGTGTCATCCACAGCTCCCCTCGCAGCGACTCTGGTATCCCCATGGCAACAAGTCTTTGGATCTTGTCTGTGCGGAACATGTGGACGCCGCGACCGAACTCCGAGAAATGATCCTCCCACAGACGCACCTTCACCTTCTCCATGCTCTATTTATATATATATATATATATAAAGACACACAGCAGATATTCAGATGTTGACTTGTTTCAAATCCTCTGATTTAACTCCATTTAAATCCATTAACGAGTCGTTGGCAGGTGAGATGTGAGACTCCACTCCACCTTGTTGCCGTTGGTTCCTGGTTGGTTCTGGTGGAACGCCGTCATCAGAGCCTCGCTGTTGACGGTGTTACGTAGAACCTGCTCCTCTATCTCCTCTTCATCAGAGTGGCCCGTGTCGTAGTAGAAGGTGTAGTACGGCGTCGGGGCGCTCTGAGAGAAATACAAAAATAATACAGTTGTGAAATGATGTTCATGATGGATCACCTCTACTGACGGAGTCTTATGTCTCTCTTCTTATGTGCCCTTCACGCAAGGCTAAACAAGTGTATCAGCGGTGTAGAGAGTGTTATAAATGTCCTATCTACTTGTATGAACAGTAACTGAGGTTCTTTTTCAAACATTAAGCCGACATATATACACAGAATATTTACAAAATGAAGGGGATGTCTGAAATCTGTAATAATCCTGCCTTCCACGAATGTATATTTGACTTATTTTATATTTATGACTTTATGCACTATTTTATGTCTTTGATTCTCATTTTACTTTATATATTTTAATGAGCATTGTTGAAGGGAACCACAGACCATAGATTTTCATTGCCAGCGACTGCTTGCTGTAATTGGAAAAAATTGTGCAGAAATAAATAAATAAATGCATAAATACATATGTAAATACATACATTTAAAAATGAATTAAAAATAAATTAAATGAATTAAAAAAAGCAAAAATAAATTTAAAATAAATAAAAATAAATGCAAAAATAAATAAAGAAATGCATAAATACATATATAAACACATACATTAAAAAATGAATTTAAAATAAATAAAAAAGCAAAAATAAATTTTAAATAAATAGAAATAAATGCAAAAATAAATAAATAATACATGCAAAAATAAATGAATAAAAAAATAAAAAATTGATTTAAAATTAATAATTTAACAAGAGTAAATACAAAATGGAATTAATACAAAGATAAATAAATAAAGAAGCAAATTAAAACAGAAATATAATTTTATGTCACATTTTACCAATTGATTAATGGCTACATTTATTTTTTATATTATTGTTTGCTCTATTTAATTACATGTATTTATTTATCAAGTAATATATTTATTGATTTATTTATTTTGTTTCTCTTTTAGTGACTGGTCAGCTTTAAATGTTGATGGTGTTGGGTACATTTGTTATTATACTGTATGCTAAATTCCCGAAAAATCCTGATAAACAGGCAATCCAGGCACTTTAAATCTTAGACCAAGTGACAGCAAGGAATAAAATATAAAAAATCCTTTATTGTAGTGGCTAAATAATTAAAAAAGATAATATAAAAAATAAATATAATATATATATATATAAATCATTAAAAAAACAACCAACCACTATAGGTCTTGGTTAGGGTGGTCGAAACATGTTGGCTTTTTTAAATAATTTAGTGACTATAATAAAGGCTTTTTAATATTTCCTTCCTTGTTGTCACTTGTTCTAAGACTCTGGACTGCCTTCCTGTTTATCCAGATTTTTCCCTGATTTCCAAGAGCACCCAACAAGTTTGTGATCTACGGTTCTTCCAGAAAAATCAGATCGTTCAGAGTGAAATTAACATTAAGTAGATGGAAAATAGAATATATGAAATAATAAAAACATCGCACGTACCATACTCCTCTTGCCGTCTCTCTTGCTGCGGAACATGGACTGTTTCCACTGCAGCGCTCTGAGCCTGGAGTTCAGGTTCTCCACCAGCTCGTCTCGGTCCTGCAGCTCGATCAGCTGGAAGGCCTTCTTGGTCCGGATGCTCACGATGACGGGGTTGGGAAGCACGCTGGTGCTCTCCGCTTTCTCTATGGACAAAACCTGGTGACAACGTGGAGGAAACAACAATCAATTAAAGTACTAAAACACGTCCAAAATCAATCATCACAATATAAATTAACTTTGCTTCTCAGATCATCAACATAAATAATCTGGACAACTTCTGCATGACACGTTGCTTTCATACTAAATGTGTATTTAAACTAGAGATAAGAGATAAAACAGTTACACAGCCTAAAACATTACTGCTCAGCTCTGCAGGAATAAAAGAGACTATACGAGAGGTTGAAGAGAATCTGGAGGAGCAGAAGGGGAATTCATCTTTATTAGCAGTAACAGATTAGGTGGGAGGAAGTGATTACACTTTTCCAAGACAATGCTCCAACAGAAAACAGAGGAAATGGAGGATTAAACTGCAGCATTGGAGGAAAGACGGCATGCACGAACAGACTGGCTGCTAATCTCTGCTTTCACAACTCAAATAGGCCGAGAGCTTTAAACTAGGGCTGTCAATCCATTCAAATATTTAATCACAATTAATCACATTTCTTATCTGTTCTAAATGTACCTTAAAGGGAGATTTGTCAAGTATTTAATACTCTTATCAACATGGGAGTGGGCTTGTTTTATGCAAATATATGTATATATTTATTATTGGAAATCAATTAACAACATGAAATAATGACAAATAATGACCGGAAAAGGTTATTTTGATCTTATCTGTAAAATAAGTTATTTCAATCTAGAAACTACTTGATTGAACTCCTTTATTTAACTCTAAACTTTCTCTCATTATTTAGCATTATTTGAACATTTAAGAGGAGAAGTGGCACTAAATCCACAACTTTAACAATCATAATAGCAGCTGTGTGATGATCGATTCATATAACAAAAGGAACGTCTTTAATGCAAAATGAAGGGGATGTCTGAAATCTGTAATAATCCTGCCTTCCACGAATGTATATTTTACTTATTTTATATATATGACTTTATGCACTATTTTATGTCTTTGATTCTCATTTTACTTTATATATTTTAATGAGCATTGTTGAAGGGAACCACAGACCAAAGATTTTCATTGCCAGCGACTGCTTGCTGTAGTTGGAAAAATATAAATGCAAAAATAAATGCAAAAATAAAGAAAGAAATGCATAAATACATATATAAATACATACATTCAAAAATGAATTTAAAATAAATAAAAAAGCAAAAATAAATAAAAAATAAATAAAAAATAAATGCAAAAATAAATGAATAAAAAAAATAGAAGAGCACCAAATCTCATTTATCCTTCTGAATTTCACTGGAAATAAAAAGGCCACTTCAAAAGTAAATAAAAAAAAAACAATGAATACAAGGAGGTTTTGCTTGTAAAAGATTCACTTGGTAAGATTTCTTGAAATAAGATGTAATATTTAGGCCTTTCAAGATAAAAAGAAATCTTGAAATAAGCTGGTAAAACTCATTTTGAGCTTCATGTCACTAGTATTAGGACGTGTTGTGTATCATAATGAGCCTGTAATGTTTCACTTAACAAGATATTCAAGATGAAAAACAAGTCCCTATATCTCACTGAACTAGTGTGACTGTTTTATATTAAGTGTTATGATATTTTGGACTACTTGCGTTTCTGCAGTGATTTCTAAAAGTTTGAACTTGTCCTTTAAAGCTAAGCAAACATGCAAGCTGTCTATCATTTCCCCTCTGCACTATAATGTGTTAGAGTGTGAACATTATCCAGTCGGTGTTACTCTTTAACCAGCAGCAGGCAGAGTAAACACAGACTGTTTAACAAACTCACCTAAAATACATTATAGGAACTAAAGTCTCTCTGATTAAAGTCACTCAGGACGAAGAGGAAGCAGACCTGGAACTGTAACGTCACTGATTTCATTCGCCAACAGGCTGGAAAAGTCAGACGGGATGAGGAGAAATGTTTCTTCATAGGCAGCTTCTTCTGCCTGAGGATGTGGTCTCTCATCAGTTTTCACACCTGTCTAACGGCGGTTGGAAAATTGAAATAAATTTGGAAAAATCCCTTGGTGTTTACCAGGTTTCTATGCTCAGGTGGTCATAATTAAATAATAAAAAAAAAACCATCACATGACCTGGAGCAATTAACTTTTGCTGCTCACTTCCTGTAAACCTTTACAGTCAGTATTATATGGCTGTTGTTCAGCTGTATAAGTTATAACGTGTGCAGGAATCACAGACCTAGTTTACTTGAGGGGAAATGTTAGTATTGAAGAGAAGCACAATCTGTTAGACTAGAAACATACAAATTGCGTAATTGCTTTTCCCCATGTTGTCCATGTATCTGTTTTTATGTTTTTTATTTGTTCCCACTCACAATAGTGTTTGGTTACGATTACCCAATCATTATAGATATTTAAATCAATATCCTCCTCACAAACACTAACCATACACATCCACACAACACACACACACTTGTCTTTTTTTATATTTACTGTATTGTTATTGTTATTATATATATCTTGTTCTAATTGTTTGTTATCACTATGATGTAGTCATATTATTTCTTTATATTAATCTTGTCTCTAGGTGGAGGCTTCAGATAAGCCCAGTGTTTTTTTTTGCCTCTTCCTGCACTGAATATTATTCATTTATTTTTTTTTGTTATGTTGTATAGTCTTAAATTGTGCAAAACAAATAAACAATACAATAATGCCTCTAGTAGACCACCTCAGGTTGGGCTCACTAGCCTGGGTACCGTACCTCTGAGAGGGGGATGAGCAGGATGCAGTTGCCTTCCTCTCGGCTGGAGAAGCACAGGTAGCTGTCGGTGGTGTAGAGGGTCCCGGCCGTGTGGCAGCGAGCGTGTGGCGTCCACACCGAACAGGACGCCACCTCGTGGAGTCGTTCGCCACGGGGGAGCCGGAACAGAGCCAGGACGTACTCCCTCAAAGCCTGCTCCTCGAGGATCCTGGGAGGAAGACGACAAACAGATGTAGCTTGGTAAATATGGAGTCATAAAAAAGAATAAATCTGTAAAACAAAAAATAAGCAAATAAATAAGTAAATAAAAATGTGTGGAAATATAAAAATAAATAAAAGAATAAATAAGTAAATAAAAATATGTGGAAATATAAAAATAAATAAAATAATTAATAAGTAAATAAAAATGTTTGGAAATATAAAAATAAATAAAAGAATAAATAAGTAAATTAAAATGTGTGGAAATATAAAAATAAATAAATAAAAGAATAAATAAGTACATTAAAATGTGTGGAAATATAAAAATAAATAAAAGAATAAATAAGTAAATAAAAAAGTGTGGAAATATAAAAATAAATAAATAAAACAATAAATAAAGGGAAATATAGGCAAAAGTAATAGGGAAAAGAATAAGGAAATATAAAGGGATGCAAATAAATATGTTACATTATATAAAAATAAATAGATAAAAAACAAAAAGTGTGAAGAAAAAAATAGGAAAATGTATATACAATAAATAAATAAATACCGATTTTTTAAACATAAATTAATACATATATACACAAATAAATGTTTTTAATTTCTCTTTATATTTCCAGATTTTTTTATTTACTTATTTATGTCTCTTTAAATTACCAGATTTTTTATTGACTTATTTATTCTTTTATTGATTTCTCTTTATATTTAAACATTTATTTATTGTTTTATTTATTTCTCTTTATATTTCCAAATTTATTTATTTATTTATTTTTATTTCTCTTTATATCTCCAGATTTTTTTATTTACTTATTTATGTCTCTTTAAATTACCAGTTTTTTTTATTTACTTATTTATTCTTTTATTTATTTCTCTTTGTATTTCCACATTTATTTATTCTTTTATTTATTTCTCTTTATATTTCCACATTTATTTATTTATTCTTTCATTTATTTCTCTATATATTTCCACATTTATTTAAATATTTATTCTTTGATTTTTTTTTCCTCTTTATATTTCCAAATTTATTTATTTATTTTTTTTATTTCTCTTTATATTTCCAGATTTATTTATTTACTTATTTATGTCTCTTTAAATTACCAGATTTTTTTATTTACTTATTTATTCTTTTATATTTCCACATTTATTTAATTATATATTCTTTGATTGTTTTCTATTTATATTTCATAATTTATTTTCTTATTCTTTTACAGATTTATTCTTTTTTATGGCACTCCTATACCTGGACAAAAAGCCGCAAAAAAATGTCTGCCTCTCATTCACTTTCGCTTAAAACTACATTAAATAATGGATGTTAGTGTGGTGGAGAAAACAGCGTTATAATGGTCACGCTGTGCGTCTGTATCGATACGATTTGACATCGTTAGTAGTCAGCTGGTAGCCAGGAAGCTGGTGAATGAGCAACTGGTGGTGAAGCATGATGGAAGCAGTTGATGCCAATCAAAGTCACAAGAACAACAAACACACAGAGAGGAGATACAACACAGTTTGTCTGTTGTTATGCGTGATGATTTACTACAGAACAAGGCTAGGAAGTAACAGATCCTCTCTATGATTTTCATCTTGAATGACCTAGACATTTCTCTGGTTCACTGGACAAAACCATGTGACTGTTGTGGTAGACGTGGACAGACTTAGTCCGGCTGTAAACTCAAAATAAAATCTAATTTGAAGCCTCTGCATTTATTTATTTCTCTTTATATTTCCACATTTATTTATGTTTTTTATTTCTCTTTAAATTACTAGATTTTTTTATTTACTTATTTATTGTTTAATTTATTTCTCTTTATATTTCCACATTTATTTATTGTTTTTATTTATTTCTCTTTATATTACCACATTTATTTATTGTTTTTATTTATTTATCTTTATATTTCCACATGTATTTATTGTTTTTATTTATTTCTCTTTATATTTCCACATTTATTTATTTAAAAAATAAATACAAATAAATAAAATAAATAAAATCTAATTTAAAGCCTCTGCAAACACTGTCCTTTAGTCCTACTGTACAGTATATCACCACCTGGACAACAACATCATGTGACTTTATTGTGTATGTTCTAGTCTTCTTCCACTTCCACTGTTTACTCATAAACTCCTCCATCTGGTGAGTAAAACAAACAGACCTGAGAGCTGCACTCATTTTACTAGCTTTCTGTGTCCCTTGCATCATGTACTTTTTTCATTTCTTTTACTTCCTTTTTTCAGTTTCCATCTCTTCACTTGTGTTCGCTCAGATCAACCGTATCTACTGTAAATACATCTGCTATTCAAATAGGTAGGTATTGTGGTTTTGACACCCACTCATACATCTGCTCTGTAGCTCGGCGGTTTACTTTCAACTCTACTTCCTGTTGTGGTTTTGAGGTTTTAACAGAGACAGAAATCATTAACCCCGTACGTCTCAGTGGCATCTGAGGAGGAATGCTGCATGTGAGTAAAAGTGCCTTCTAATCAAGGTCAAATCAGGTTCGTTGCAAAATGATTTACAGAAAACATACAATACATGTAAAAACCCCTGACAACAAGAAAATAAAATAACAAGACAATGTCTTATCTCTGCCATCTGTTGAGGCTTATACACACGTCTATAACTGAAACAGAAAGTTTAAAGTATTAGGGCCACATTGAGGAAAAAAAATAAATCTGAGATTACGAGAATAAAGTCATAATATTATAAAGTAGTAATTTTCCGACTTTATTCTCGGAAAGTTATGACTTTATTCTCGTAATATTACGACTTTTTTTCTCGTAAATTTATGACTTTATTCTCATAATATTACGATTTTTTTCTTGTAAAGTTATGACTTTATTCACGTAATATTATGACTTTTTTTCACGTAAAGTTATGACTTTATTCTTGTAATATTACGACTTTATTCAAATAATATTATGACTTTTTTTCACGTAAAGTTATGACTTTATTCTTGTAATATTACGACTTTATTCACGAAATCTCAGATTTATTGTTTTTCTTCAATGTGGCCCTAATACTCCGCCGTAATTTTTTCATCCTTGATGTCATCCATTAGCTAATTAAACAGATATTTATGAATTCACCTGATACTTGAGTTGAAATGTGCTGAAACAAACAAGATGTTAAACTGACAGCGTGTTCACGACGAGGCCGTCAGAGAAAGCAGAACCGGCGCTGACTGACTGACCTCTTGGTGATGCGAGTGGGCTGCTGCAGGACTCGGTCCAGCTCCAGGCCTTCGCTGTCCAGCAGCCGCCTGAGGGCGATGTCAGCCAGCTGACCTATGACCCCGAACGCCTCGTCCAGGTTCAGGAACATGGAGAACTCCCTCTGCCGCTGCCGCGTGTTGATCCGGATGGCCTCCGTCATCAGACCGGTGGAGACCCGCTCCAACCGCGTCACCTCCGCCCAGGGAATCACGAACTTGACTGGAGAGGAGAAAAATATTATTATTACAGTACTGTAACCACCTTATGGTCATCTTATGTTTCCATCCTGTGGTCAAACTAATTTATATGAAACTTTTCTAATAGTAGGAAACAAATCAAGCACAAACCTTCGACAACTCAAAGTGTAAAGTTTGTGAAAATTCAGTTGCTAATTGTGAATTAAAAGATTCTACATGAAACATACTTTTGTGTAGCGAGGATGTAAATTAGTTTTAAAAAAAGACCTGAAATGATCTGGAAGACTTCTCTCTATACTAATACAAATAAATGAGATAACATAAAAATAAATAGATAATTATTTTGGAGAGAATAGTAATTTATATGCAAAAATAAATAAATATATTTAAAAAATATATAATACATATATACAGATTTAAATGAACAAAGAAATGTGAAAATAAAAAAAGGTTTAGAATTATTCTTTTATATTTGGATATTTGTCTTCATAATTCCAAATTTATTTATTTATTAATTTATTTCTCTTCATTATATCACATTTTTATTTACTTATTTATTCTTGTATTTATTTATTTATTTATTTTAATAAGGAAAAGTAAAGGGATAAAAATAAATTACATTGTATAAAAATAAATATTAACAAAAATACAAAAAAATAGAGTAATTTAAATGCAATAATTAAATTAATTAATATTTTTAATTTCTTTTAAAGAATAAATCTGTAAAAGAATAAGAAAATAAATTTGGTGTGGAAATATAAAGAGGAATAAATAAAAGAATAAATATAATAAAATATAAAAGAAGAATTATACGCATTTTGATTTATTTCACATTTATTAGCTCATTTATTTCTATATATATTTATATAATTTGAAAAAAATATTTATTTATTTATTTCATTTAAATTTCTAAATTTTGTATTATTTATTTTTATATAATGTAATTTATTTATTTTCATCATTTTACTTTTCCTTATTTTTTTAAAAAAAAGAGTAATTTGTATGAAAAAAATAAATGTATATTTTAAAACATCTAAATAAATATATACAAAAAAATAAATGAAAATGCTTATGATTATTCTTTTATATTGTATTATTTGTCTTCCACATATATTTATTCTTTTATTTATTTATCTTTATATTTCCACATTTATATTCTTATTCTTTTACAGATTTGTTCTTTTTTAGGGCACTCCTAAGACTCCATACAGAATCGAATTATTCTGCTGGAGTGATTTTGAGAAGTTTAATGGACGTTTTGATAATTCTTGACGCAGTATACATTAAAAAAGAATAAAATAATAATTGTGGGGAATGACTTTTGCGTCTTTTGGTCTTTTGTTTTGAAAATCAGAGCCCTCACTTTGGTGTACAGACCTTCCTTCCCCAGCAGGAAGGAGTAGAAGGCCACGTGGTTGATGCTGAGGTAGAGGAAGCCCTGCCGAGGCACCCGGCCCTTCCAGCAGCAGCACGAGTAGTACGTCACCAGCTTCTCCGACGAGGGGAGGCCGAAGTGCAGCTCGAACTTCAGCAGCACCTCCCTGAACTTCTCTGGCTCCTCCTCCTGGGCGGCCTGGCGACCCCGGACCTCCTCGGCGATAAGGCCCTGCAGAGGAGGGAAGTCTCACTCATTATATCACTTTATATGGACTTACATCATCAGGATTCAGGCTCATACCGGCAGGTTTCACACCTACCCTGACTTTTCCTTTGACAAAGCTGGCGACATCCTCCTTGTTCTCAAACACAGACAGAGAGTGGAGCAGGTTGTGGAGCAGCCAGTCCCAGTGCTTGTTCACCTCCGCTATGGCGGCTCCTGATAAGAGTCAGATGAGGGTACAGGATAAAAAAAATTAGGCAAACCACGACTGTACACAACCAAAACCACTATCTGAGATGAACTTGATGATAGGCGGAGACTTGATGGTTGAGCTCACCGCTGGCGATCACCCAGCTGATCTGGGATCCGGGGACCTGGAGGAGGATGCGGAACGGCGTGACCCTGGCGTTGGAGTCCAGCACCGTGTCCAGCGCCCCCACCAGGAGACCTGCAGAGACACAACACACAGACAATCAGGGTGGGGTTGAAATTATCCAAACATACCCCACAGAGACCAGAGTCATCGTCCAGTAAACTGTCCACTACTTTGTGTGTTTAGCTACGGGATAGTAGGACCTATAGCAGGCGTTTCCTTGAAGCCGCACCTACTTCTATCTATCTATCAACTGTGGGCAACGAGTTGGAGGTGTCGACTCGGCCTCCAAATTCTCCAGATCTCAATCCAACGGAGCATCTGTGGGATGTGCTGGACAAACAAGTCCGATCCACGGAGGCCCCACCTCGCAACTTATACAGGACTTGCTAGATAGGATCTGTTACTGACGGCTTGGTGCCAGATACCACAGCAGACCTTCAGAGGTCTAGGGGAGTCCTTATTAGGCAGGTGGTCATAATGTTATGGCTGATCGGTGTAGATACAAGTGCTGAACAACAACAATGGAGGAGAAATTAATCATTAATAATTCAATAATTAGTCCTCTCTCCCTACTTTGCTTCAGCCTTTCCTTCATCCACAACAACTACTCTACCGGCTGGTGCCGACATTTTTACTTCCGAGGAAATTCGGTATCACAGCACAAAATTACTACAAAGGGACAAAAAATGACCACAAAGAGACAAAAGAAGACCACAAAGAGACACAAAACAACCACAAAGAGGCAAAAAGAGACCACAAAGAGACACAAAACAACCACAAAGAGGCAAAAAGAGGCCACAAAGAGACACAAAATTACTACAAGGAGACACAAAATGACACAAAACTACTACAAAGAGACAAAAAGAGACCACAATGAGACACAAAGTGACCACAAAGAGACAAAAAAAGACCACAAAGACACAAAACTACTACAAATAGACACAAAGTGACTATGAAAAGGGGCAAAACGACAACAAATAGACACAAAATTGCTACAAGGAGATACAAAATGACCACGAAGAGACATAAAGTGACACAAAGTGACTATGAAAAGGGCAAAACAATCACAAAGAGACAAAAAGAGACCACAAACATTTTTACTTCTGAGGATATTCGGTATCACAGCAAAAAAAAAATGCCACACCTTATTGTCCTTATGTGTTTTTTGATTAACAATAAACAAGTATCTAAATAGTATAAATAGTCATCTTTGTCATAAGCAACAGCAAACCTAATAATAGCATAACAATAAAGCTTATTTATATAGCACAAAAATCAGCATAAATGAAGTAATTTGCAAAAACAAATGGTTTTGAAGATACAGTATATATCGTCATATTGCCCAGCCCTACTGTCCATTAAAAGCCTCTGAAACAGCAGTTTGACTCTCATAAAGACAATAAAAGCCTCCAGTGAATCCCGTTCTGATGAATTCAGGTTTATTTTCGGCAGTAAGTCTCTCTGCAGGTTTTATAGGCCGACAAACCTGAAGAAGTTAAATCATATAAACTCAACCTCCTCCGGTCTGCAGGAGAACTGATACCGATCCCTCTTCCTCTTCTCTCCATGTGGTGTACCACACCAGAGGAGGCTCTGCTGAACACACAGATACAGATCTGACTGGCTGCCCCTCGTCTTCTTCACTCATAACTTTGAAATGCAGGGTTGGACTTTCTCGATAATGCTGCCAAAAATACTTTAACGGTTCAAAGCAGAGCTGGGTGAAAAACTTAGGAGCATTGTATAAAGAAGTGAAACGTTATGGAGTCATAGGAGTGCAATAAAAAGAATAAATCTGCAAAAGGAGGAAATAAATGTGGAAATATAAAGAGAAATAAATAAAATAATAAATACACGTGGAAGACAAATAATAAAATATATAATAATAATTTTAGGCATTTTCATGTATTTTCACATTTATTTCTGTATACATGTATTTATATCTTTTAAATATATATATATATATTTTTATATATATTTTATTTATTTGTCTTCCCTGTGTATTTATTATTTTATTTATTTATCTTTGCATTTCCCCTTTTTTCTATTTGCTATATTTTTCTTTTATTTAAATGGAACAAATTAATTATATATATATATAAATATATAAAAGATATAAATACATATATACAGAAATAAATGTGAAAATACATGAAAATGCTTGGAATTATTATTATATATTTTATTATTTGTCTTCCACGTGTATTTATTATTTTATTTATTTCTCTTTGTATTTCCACATTTTTCTATTTGCTATATTTTTCTTTTATTTAAATGCAAATA
>CAKAKR010042699.1:5869-22136 GCA_916700685.1 Adelosebastes latens | reverse complement strand
CCATTAAATAAGCAGAATTAATTTCATTAACAATTACATTTATACATATAAATGAATTAAATCCGATAGAAACATAAACGAAACAAATACAAAAAAAGGAAAGGACCAAAAATCACAAAAAAGATAAGTAAATTAAAAATAATAATAATAAATAAATAATAATTAAAACAAACTAAGTATAAGTTGTAAATTATATGTAATATGAGGTCAGCAGTTTAAAACTTCAATGTCAGTGGTATCCATTTTTTCCTATGTGAAACTGCCTAGTAGAAATTTTTTGATGATGTTTTTTTTTCATTATTATTAGGAATAAAAAATAAACAAGAAGAATAATTGCGTATTTTTCCTTTTATAAAGGCAAAGATTAAGCTAATGCTCCATAAAAGTGGTCCACATCGCCTGAAAATACAATGGGTATATATATATTTTTTTTTTTCTTACATGGTATTGTAAAGCAAATTATTTTAAATATAAACTATGCCTAGTTTACAATTATATGGAGAAATATCTCTACTGTTATCATGATTTCAGTGTCTTGTTGCTTTGTACATCTTCATCCTATCCTGAGTTATCTTGCCTCACCTCAGTGGCTATAGCTCCATGTGTGTGTGTTGGTGTGTGATACTAATGAAGGGGAGGGGTTGAGAGAATGAGAGAGAGAGAGAGAGAGAGAGAGAGAGAGAGAGAGAGAGAGCTCTGACTGCCAGCAGCATCTCACTGAGTCGAGCAGCAGCAGCAGCCGGGCTCGTTTCTCCCTCACATTGATGTCTCAGTTCAGCAGATTCATTGGGAGCCGCTTGTTGTTAGGATGCGTCCAGGAGCTGCTGTGCAGTCCTCTTTACATGTCTCTCTGAGTCTCATTGTCCTCCTCCTCCTCCTCCGCTGTGTTGAGGCTGCTGCTGTGTCTGAAGGAGCTGGTTATTATGGTGAGTCTGACTGGTTCCTGGAGCGATGAGGGATTTTTACATGTCTTGGAAAAAACTAGATCGAGTATTTGTATTGGAATGTGTTTTTTTTAGTTAAAAATGCAACGTGTTTGTTTTGGGCATGCATGATGTCAATATTAGTTTTTTTTTTTTTTAATTGCAAAAATGAGAAATATGATTAAAAATTTTTTTTTTTTAAATGGTCACTATATTCCTGACTGTAGTGCATGAGACAGGTAATCTGAAAAAAAAAAAAAAAAGTGCCTCGGCGTCCTCCAGTGTCCTCCTCTGTCCTCCGGTGCTCCTAACGGCATCGACAAGATTTCACAGACCGGAGGAAAACAAGCAGTAAGAGCTGATCTGGAGCCTTGCCGTCTCTGAGCAGCTGTCAATCATTCGTGAACTCCGATCAAACGGGCAAACTAGGCAGCGCTGATCAAATATGAATCAATGTTGTCTATTTCTCGCATAATATCTTTTCAGAAACATCTTGTAGTGTACTGTTTAGCTGTAAAATGAGAAAGTGGGGTTGAGATCAGTTGAGGAAATACCAAGCACCGCCCACCAGCAAACTTTCTCATTTTACAGCTAAACAGTACACTACAAGATGTTTATGAAAACATTTGAGAAATAGACATTACAGTAACAGAATATTGATTTATATTTGATCAGCGCTGCCTAGTTTGATAGTCGGAGTTTGCGAGTGATTGACAGCTGCCTCCGTTGAATGAACAGCCAATAGGAACGCTCTCTCTCTGAAATGACCTGTGATTGGCCAAAGTCTCCCGTCACGGGCTAGATTTTTTAAAGCCTGAAAACAGCCATGAGGAGGTGCAGAAGTCTAGTTATCTCTCAGAACACTTGAATTACAAAATGCTGAAATGTTATTATGGGATTTTTGCCCAATGATGACAAAAATATTCTGCCTACTGCAGGTTTAAGTGCATATACTGCAAACCACCTATAACATGATAATGTGTCATGTTTCTATTGTTCATCAGGAGAAAATAATCGGGGTTCACTGAGGAGCATCCTTGATCACGTACAGAGTTATGAGATTACTTATCCCACATGGCTGCATCCTCACAGGCAGAGGAGGTCTGCCAACAAAGAGGTGAGTCTTTAATAATAATTTAAAAAATGAAAATCATCTTGGCACATGTAAATCAGCTTTTCTTTAACCACTTGTTGTAATCTCTGTTTTCCCTCCAGCATCCTGCAGAGGCTCAGATCCTGATCTCAGTTGAGGGCCGGGAGCTCCAACTACACCTGGAGAAAAATGAGTGAGTGACTTAAAAAGTGCACTACACCTCCTTTATGTTTCACACAAAGGATTTAAGTAGGGCTGGGCAATATATTGATATTATATCGATATCGTGATATGAGACTTGATATCGTTTTAGATTTTGGATATTGTAAAATGGCATACGTGTTGTCTTTTCCTGATTTTAAGGTAAAGTGATGTGATTTGCCCTTTACCCACTTAGTCATTATATCCACATTTATTTAGATAGATCATTTATCAAAAATCTCATTGTGTAAATATTTTGTAAAAGCACCAATTGTCAACCCTACAATATCGTTGCAATATCGATATCGAGGTATTTGGTCAAAAATATTGTGCTATCTGTTTTCTCCATATCACCCAGCACTAGAGTTAAGTATGTGTGGTGGCAGTTTCTGTTAAAACAAGACACAAACCAAGGTCACAACTTGTCTTTCAGGTAAATTTAATAAGAAAAGCATAATTTAATAAGAAAAGCATCTGCAGATGGACTCACGAGCACAGCCACCTGAGTGGGCTGTGGCAAGTGAGCCCCGAACACAAAAATAGTCAGGCATGAAAAAATAGTAAGTGAATTATTATCCTTAAGTCAGCACAGAACAGACAACAGAGCATCACAAAACATAGCAAGTACTTCAGCCCTCTGTTGTTTACAGTCACAGAAGATAAGACTGTCGGGTCACTGTTTTAATGCTTATGGTGACAAGGTCTGCTAGATGTGAGGCCCTGAGATTCTCTGAAGGTACATGGTTAACTTTGGCCTTCTCAGATATAAAAATGTCCATTACAGTAGTAATTAGGGCTGTCAAAGTTAACGTGATAATAACGCGTTAACACAAATTTGTTTTAACGCTACTAATTTCTTTAATGCATTAATGCAACTTGGGATTTTTAATTCACCTCTTAATCTGATGGGTCTTTCGGAGGTTATAGCGGGCTAGAAGCTAGAGTGAAGATACTGGCATCACATGAAACTAGAAAAAAACTGAGGAATCCATTGGTACTAACCTTGTCATACTAGCTTGTCGCAAAGGAGGCTAAATAACGCTCCGAACTTAAGCTACATTTTGAGGAGGAAAATATGTCATGGCCATTTTCAAAGGGTTCCTTGACCTCTGACCTCAGGATATGTGAATGAAAATGGGTTCTATGGGTACCCACGAGTTTCCCCTTTACAGACTTGGACACTTTATGATAATCACATGCAGTTTGGGGCAAGTCATAGTCAAGTCAGCACACTGACACACTGACAGCTGTTGTTGCCTGTTGGGCTGCAGTTTGCCATATTATGATTTGAGCATATTTTTTATGCTAAATGCAGTACCTGTGAGGGTTTCTGGACAATATTTGTCATTGTTTTGTGTTGTTAATTGATTTCCAATAATAAATATATAAATATGTTTGCATAAAGCAAGCATATTTGCCCACTCCCATGTTGATAAGATGATTAATTAGTTGACAAATCTCCCTTCAAAGTATATTTTGAACAGATAAAAAATGTGTGATTAATAACGATTAGATATTTTAATTGATTGACAACCCTAGTAGTAATGTCTCTGGTAACTTTTGGTGCATTTTAGTGCTCTGAGGAATAGGTACCAAAATAAGACAAAAACCAATAAAACAAATACAAATAGTCGCCTGTATCAAACTGTTCCCATGTGACTCTGATTGAGTCAAGTGAGAATATCCAACTCTGTGTGTGTATTCTTAGACGTCCACCCGGCTAGCCCCGTTTATTTGACCAGATGTTAGCTGTCACATAGACACATTTATAAGGTCACAGAGGGGGATGAGGGGAGGAAAGGAGGCTGATGGTTTTGGACGACACAGGGTCGACACCCGATCTGTGTTGCCTTGGGCAAACAGGAAGCAAGACTGTGCGTCTGCACCTCACATCCTGCAATCTGATGGAGCGGTTCCTGTCCAGTAACAATGGGATGGTGATAGGAAGTATCTCGCTGGTTTAATGGACAGCGTGGTCGCTGGGTGGGACAGCAGGGAGGCCTGGAGCTGTGGTGACCACAGAGCTGTGGTGTTGGATTTGAGCCAGCACCACAAGTGGAAAGAGAAGCTTTTATGAGCATTTTCTTCAAGTCCATTTTTACCATCAAATGTGTGCTCTCTCTGTCTGTCTGTCACTCATTCACTCACAGACACACACATTAACAGAGCATGACTCCACTGTGTCTGACTGAGCGTCCCCTGAGGGATTTAACCCCCCCTGCTCTCCCTCCCCAGCAGGTGGTCACACTGTCAGATTTCCTCCTGGGCAAGGAATTTTAATCAATCACACACACTGTTTGTCTGCGTATGTGAGAGGCACAGAGAGACGAGGAAAGAAAGGAAGTTGGTTTGAGATAGCTTTGATAAAACGTTTTTGGGTCCCTCAGTACGAGATAGAGATGGTGTTAACTGATATGTAGAATTGTAGGTTGTTCTAATAGAGCGGAAATGAAGCCATATTTGTGCAACTTCTCAACCGTTTCCTGGAAAAGGAAAGCTGGTAACATTTCTTCACCAGTGTCAACCGCTTCTTCTACAGTTAGAGTAGAGATAGTGAGGTGATGTGAAAAGTGCTTTATTTTTCGTGCGCACAACCATTACAGTGATTGTGAGCGTTGGCAACAAGGCTCATACAATATGTATAAAAAGAAAATAACGCAAGTAAAACATAAAAGTAAGACATAAACATGAAATAGTGCAAAAGTTAAAGTATGGGAATAAAATTTATGTAAAATAAAATATAGTAGTGTGGGAGACTGATGTAAAATGGGAAAGGTATTTATATGATTTGAAATGAATTATAGAAATGAAATTGTAAATTGTCATTTTAATGATAAAGCATGCAAAAAAGGAGTTGAGAATTTTTTTTTAAAAGAAAGTAGAAACAGACATAGCTTCATATTAGAGAAACACATTCCATTTTTTGTTTGCATTGATCCTTTAATGTGCTGTCTGAGAGCTTTATTGATGAGGGAAAAAATCATGTAAATACTCTTTTCTTTTTCATTCACTTAAGCTTTAGCCTCTATTACTTGTACGCCTGTATGCCACAATTCACTTAGGGACTGTACGAAAGTTATTAGGAGGGGAAGAGGGGGTCTTTTTTCTAAAGGGAGGGTGGTCAGAGTTTATTTGGTAGAACAGGACTTTCAACATTTTCTCACTAGATTTATTTTTCATGTCAGCCGTCCCCTTGAGCTGCACAAAGCTGTCGCCTATGATAGTTCATTAAGTCACTGACAGTAGGAAGAACTGTTAGGTTTACAATTAGTAGATTTTGGTTAGGGCTAAATGATTTTGAAAAAATATCTAATTGCGATTATAATCCTGTGATTTGAAAATTGCAGTAGGCCATATTGCGATTGTGATATCATTTAGAGTAGTTGTGCAGCCCTACTTTTGGTTCAGAAATGTACTGGCTGGAATGTTTGGTAAACAGGACTCACTATATGTTCACTATGATTTCTAATGTGCAATTTGGTAGATATTATGATAATGACTGTAACATACTACGTTTGGTTAATTTGGTTAATTTGGTTTGCACCGTAAGTATATATGATTAAACGAGTTCAAAACTTTTATAGTATCTCTTGAGATATTAAGATAATATAAACCCCAATAATTTCCACACGGTCCCTTACAAAAAAATCGTTTTACAGCATTCAAAGAAAGAGCTTGCTGTAGACTCATTATTTAGTCTGAGGTTTACCGCCTCACCCCACCACCAGCCAGTGTTTCCCCCTTTCTCCAAGCCAAAATAGCCAATCCCACACTGGGTTACTGTGTTTTGATTTGTCCTAATGTGGAGAAGAAGACGGCAGTTTGTGTCACTGAAGATCAATGTCTCATTTTGGAGAGAAGCCAGAGAAAATGCTGCCAGTGTCCATCCCTGTATCCTGGCTACTCCCTCGTGTCCTCGTTGACCCTGCAACTGTAACTCTGACAGTCAGCAGATAAGGGAGAACCCAAACTAGCTGTGAAACGATCTTGATCTCGTCTTTCTGTTTATCCTCCTGTGGCATTTTACATCAAATTTTTTTCCCGCTCTCTCCCTCATCTACTCTTCAACTTAATGTTTCACTTAATCAAAACCTAGAGGAAGACGTAGCTACGAATGTTTGTGGGCATCGGTCCTCCCAGTGGCTGGAGTACAGACTCAATCCATTTATGTCCTCCCCTGCAATGCTTGTCAATGTGTGTGTGGGTCTTTTTTTTGGTTTGTACGTGCATCGGTGTGAGTGTCTGCCTGAGCTTTTATCTTAATGAAAGGCTGTGGTGCGTCCATGGAGGGTTGATTTGGTTAAGAGCCAGGCAGCGGCTATAGTGCGTGCTGACTCAGAGTGCAGGAAAAGGGAAAGAGAGGGGGAGGAAACAGTGTAAGAAAGTGAAGGATGGACCAGAGGAGAAGGGTTGAGGTGAGAAAAGTCACGGAAAGAGGAAAGTAGCGACAGTTGGGGTCAGTTTGGGAGTAATGTGCGTTTGGTTCAGATATGAATCGTGTCGCTTCCTCCTCTGCACGACTTTCTCTGCTCTTCTGTTTAATGCCCTTCCTGCACACCCTTAAGTGCATGAACCTGAATTAAGCACTCCCTTGGGAAAATGTACGCATCATTGTTCCTCGTCCTCACCTCGTATGTCTTCTGCCGTCCACTCTAACAACGAGCACCCCATCCTTTCTCATTTCTTTCCTCCCCTCACCTCGTCTGATGTTCCCCAGGGCTCTAGTGCAAATATACATCTCCCACGCGCCCTCCGCGGTCAGGGTTTGGGAGACTGTGTGGCCACACGCAGACAGACGACACACACACAAACACACGGCAGCCCAAAAGAACACAAACAAGACTGAAAGCCCAATCCTGATGGATGGCAGGTCTAGGGAGCAGAGAGCAGGGATGCATTCGCTTGTCCTTGTTTCTATGTTTAGTCTCACGGTGGCTCGGCCCTGTCTGCTTTGATGCCTTAATGTAGGCCTGTGTGTTGGGGAAACACTCACACACACAGAGCTTCACACAAGGCCTCCCTGTGCAATAAAAGCCTCTTCATCATCCGTTGCCGAGCGGTACTTTGACTTTGCGTCAGCTTTCTCCCCCCTCCACCACAGGCGTGTGGTGATGTCATCTGATACTATGAGAGAATGCGACCCACTGACCCTAATGCATTACCCCGCGTCCCCCTCCCGTCTCTCCCCCCTCCACTATCTCCCAAGTACATTAGCATTACTCCCCCACCCCTCCTCTCTCCCCTCATGAGGCTGAACCGAGCCTTTGTCTCAGACTCGATGCCAGACAGTCCTGATTCAGCCAGTATTGCGCTCCTCAATCACAGCATCTGTCTGAACACTGGACCACATCCAAACTCTGCGGTGTGCTCCCTGCCGTCGAACAGAGTCTTGATTTGAAAGCTCTCACAGCTTTACCAGAATATAATTAAACTCAAGGGTTTGGCATATTCCAAGGGCGTTTGTGGTTTAGACAGACTTTCTTGTCGAGAGTTGAATGAGAATTCAATTCCACTTTTACGTCTGTACGGTTGCAGCTTAGCTTAGCATGAAGACTGGAAACAGGCGGACTCTCTAGGTAATATGCCACTTGTTGCTGGACCAGTTAAAACCAATTTCAATGTATTTTGTCATAGATGGGTTGAGTAAATTAGAACTTTCATTTAATTTATTTATTCATAAGGACAATACACATCAATCTACATTTCTGTAAATATCCCAGTGTTAGTCAGCTGGCATCAATTGTAGTCCTTTGGCGATATGTTTTGAGGCGATGGTTAAAATTTACACAGAAGACAACAAGACGCCATAAAGACAGCGACAGCAACAAATAAGCATTGTCAAGACAGTGCGCGAGCCATGCAGAGCAACAGGAAAACAGCAAAATCTTAGTACAATAATGCAGCAACAATATCCACTATTCGGTACATGTCGCCATGTAAGCGACACAAAGCCAAGCAACACGGATTATAACCATTTTTGACACATTATTGCAGAGCAGCAATGAGACATATATGGCAAATATGGCAATCATAATGTTGATCTTGGTCAAATGTTAAAACGTCAAATGTCACTTTTTTCATGAGCTTTACTCCACTTTCACTGATCAACATACTGTATACTCCTATTGTTACATACATAAAAACAGTTTGCAGAGATGAGCCAATGAAAATCATGCTTAAATGCATGTGCATTGCAGTTGTACTCATACTGTTGTCACATCATGATCCATTTACTTGAACTTTATTCTTTGGGTTTTTTTTACTACTCGAGACACTGATGAGTCACATTGAAACTAAACTGTTGGATCGCACCTGCAAGTTATTTAGGGTGGTTCCTGTGGTTGCATTGCATTGGTGCATTTTTCATCTAGTTCTTTACGGTTTAAATAAACCAGCGGTTGGTTAAACTACAGTGGCTGTGGCATTATAAAGTCATGTCATATAAGTTATTTTCAGTGCTTAAACAGATGAGGCATTAACTGTATTTAACTTTCAATAGAAGAGACAGCAGCCATGTCTGAATGTGACAAATATATTGCTAGGTTTTGACTTTTAATCAGCATTTTTAGTGATTTGGGAAAACTAAAACACTAAAACTAAGCTGGTATTTATCCTTCAGTAGTGGCAATGGCTTTGTTAATGGCATGTTGTGTCTATAAGTCACATAGCTGCAGGTTATATAGTCATCGTCTGCGAGCGTACACACAGCTGTTGACTGGCATGGGAGAATGGAGGGGAGAAAGAGTCATTATGTGTCTGTCTCCTCGTGGAAGAAGTGATCCTTCCTGTATATTAAGGACTGTATAAAAGCAGCAGAGTGAAGCTCAGTCAATCATCGGCCACTCTGCCATTAATTCCGCCTGTGAGAGCGACAGAGAGGGTTACACAGATGAGAGGAGAGCATCATGGGAATATTTGGGGAGTTAGAGAAGCAGGAAAACTAGAGGAAGGCCAGATATAAATACGGCTAAAAGGTCAAATCACAATACAGTGGGGTTTACCCCGTTTAGGGTGACATCAGCCGGATACATTACCATTAAGTGATCATTTTTAACTCTTCTCTTAGACTGCTTGTACGTGTGTGTGCATACAGAGTCCCTCTCTCAACCCCCCCAAACCCCAGGGTGGTAATCTGTTAAAGGATGAAGCAGACGTTTTCTGCTTTGTGGCTGATTGCATCAACAGGCTGTCATTGTTTCAAGAGGCTTGTCTCCTTCAGGGCATCTGACGGGGGAGAAAAGAAAAATCCCCATCTTCCCTTCATTTGTCTTCGTCATCCTTTAAAGGAAAAGTTTGACATTTTGGGAAATGCGCTTTTACTCACTTCCTTGCCAAGAGTTAGATGAGAAGATTGATACCCCTCACATGTCTGTGTGCTAAATATGAAGCTATAGTCTGCAACTAATTAGCTTAGCTTAGCATAAAGACTTGAAACCGGGGGAAAGAGTTAGCCTGGCTCCCTCCAACAATAACAAAATCCATATCACCTCTAAAGCTCATTAATTAACACATTATATGTTATTTCTTTAAAGAGGACCTATTATGCTTATTATCAGGTGCATACTTGTATTTTGGGTTTCTACTAGAACATATTTACATGCTTTAATGTGCTGCAGCACCTCTTTTCACCCTCTAAAACGTCTAAAACGCTCTGTTTGAGCTCCTGTCCTCTCCTTCCGAAAAGCCCAGTCTGCTCTGATTGGTCAGCTGGCCCACTCGGTTGTGATTGGTCAACCGGACCAAATTCTTTGGACTCCGCTCTAACTAGCTTTGTTTGAGGACGCGCCAAAAAGTGTGTTACTTGGTGACATCACCACGTTACAAAAGAAAAGGCGGGACTTCAAGTTCAGTGTTTCTGCGGGGGAGAGTAACTCCCTTTGGCGTGGACTTTGTGTCTTTGCAGACCTTTTACGTGCAAAAAAAACTATATAACACACTAAAGGAAAGGGGAAAAGCACAAAAGCATAGGTCCCCTTTAAAAGCTGCAGAGTCACTGCAACCAGAGACAGGCTAGCTGTTTCACCCTGTTGCTAGTCTTTATGCTAAGCTAAGCTAAGCTAGCCAGCTCCCGGCTGTAGCTTTATTTTTAATGAACAGGTATTAGAGCGGTATTGATCTTCTCATCTAACTCTGCAGCAAAAAAGCTAATTAGTGCATTTCCCAAAATGTTGAACTATTAATTTAACTTCACTTCACTGATTTGCACAAATGTTTGTCCGGCAAAGATGAAAAAGGAATTATTAATTCATATCTACTGTATTACCCTGAGGTAAAGCCACAAGCTGGCTAAGATGGAAAACAGATGAAGATACATGAGAAATAATATAATCTTAGTGGGACATCTTATAGGTCTGTCTCGTGTTTATTTGAGACTTAAGTGAAGTGCAGTCTTTCAACCAGCACCAGCACCATGTAGGTTTCTCTACAGCTTGATTTCCCTGCAGTTACATCCTGTTTGATGGATCTGAGTTTGACTGTGGGGGGAGATTTAGAGAGACGGAGCAAAAGAAAACCAGCTGTGAGGCAGGCAGAGTTTATGAATGAAAACAGGAAGAATGGATTGGGTCAGAGCTGGAAGGAGAAAGACAGGAAAACAAGCATCTGTACCAGATCTAAATATTGTGCCGGTAGGCTGACAGAAGTTTGACAGAAACGGCCCGAGTCTGAAGACACTCATTCAATCACAAACACAGATTGGGAGTTAGAGGAATGTAATGTTTTACCACAATACAATTAATGTGTCTCTCAGTATGTGTATGTTTCGCTGATTTATCAGCCTGTCCTGTGCAGCCTGTAATGTATACTAATGGAGAAATTCCAGTAATTGAGAAAACGAATAGGGGGACATTAGTAAATAATAGCCCTGTCAAACAAATGCAGTCTGGACATACCAACAAACTTAAACTCTCAGCATATAAGTTACCATCTCTTTCTTCAACTAAAGAAAGAAAAAAGGGTCATTTGGGAAAGGTACATATGGATTTTATTACAACACTTTTCCACATTATTCTTTGTATCTCTTATCTCTGCGAGGATCTTTGTCTGAATCTTTAAAGCGGTCTGGTTTTGTAGAGTGTCTCTGTCAGAGTGAATGTTTTATGAGCTGTGGGTTGCTGGAGAGAATCTGTCTCCTTCTATCTCCTCTGTCTCCTTCAGCTTTTACTCTGCACATTTTTCACCACTGTCCCACCATGATGTTGCTGTTTCAGGAGATCGAACGTCCGACGCTACATATACTCTCTTGCAAATTGTATCTAAGTTTGTGCTGTCTTTCACCAGGCAGCTGTTGGCCCCTGGATATCAGGAAATATGGTACACCCCCGATGGAGCTCGCAAGTCCTCCTCTCCTGCCAGCACTGTAAGTCTATATGAGACAGTTTGATGCTCTTAAACTGCAGTGGGGGAGCTATAAATGATCATAGAAGAGAAATAGATATCAATGCAGGTGATCAAATCCTTTGGCAGGAGGATAACAGGCAGTATGGACATAAAATACTACCTTTTATGCTTGCCTAACAAGGTCCTCTGGTTGAATGACGGCCTGTGTTTAGCTTTAATTGTTTATTGTCTTCCAGGGACACTGTTTCTACCACGGGGAGATTCTGGGCATGGAAGGCTCAAGTGTTGCTGTTAGCACATGCTCAGGACTGAGGTAAGTAAAGCTCCACCACGGGCTGTGTTCATAAAGTTTTCAAATATTTAGAGTTGGTCCCAATAGTGAAAGACATTTCTTAGAGTTCTAAGAAGTCTCCCATAAGACTAAATCTAAAGTCTAAAGCTCTTCATGAAGACAGCTCCTACAGTTAAGAGGACTTTCTGTAGCTTCAGTTTTTTCAGAAAGGGAGTAAAAAGCTGCAAGAAAGGGAGCCAAGAGAAAAGTTTTCCCAGTGCTTAAAAGCAGGGAGTTAGTGCTGCAGAATAAATCATGGAGGGATGGTGTTTGTGATTGATCTTATTAAAGATGGGTTGGCACCGCTCACTCAATGAATTAAAGCTATTAAATGCTAATTTAACAGCCTCAGTTTATTTGTTTTACAGCTGACGTGACATCACTTTAGGCCAACAAAACAGAATTAATGGATACATAGTAGTTTTCTTACTGTTTTCTAAGTCATTGATAGAATGCCTGTCTATATAACTTACAGTGAAGTTACTGTTGTTCAACTTTTCCTATTTTGGTTAACTCGCCAAAATAGACCAAAATATTGTCCAAATGTTTGCGCCATTTTCACAGCTCTGAACATCACTATCTTTCACGTTCATACATGTAAAAAGCTGATAGAAACTCTATTACATTTATACCTGGCCAAGACGTCGCCTTTTCAGAAGAAATCTATCTGATAATCCCCTTCCCAGTTTACAGAAACTCGAGTTCTCCTAAACACAACATTTAAGAAATTATAATGTAAAAAACCTGCAGAATGTAATCCAGTTATATAAGTGCAAATGCATTGGTTGGCATTAGGGCTGTCAAAGTTAATGCGATATCACTTTAACGCAAATGTGTTTTAACACCACTAATTTCTTTACTGCAACTAGCAATTTTTAGGTTGTAGCGGGCTCAGTTTTAAAACAAGTGAAGATACTGGCATCATATGAAACTAAAAAACCTAAAGAATCCATTGGTACCAACCATGTCATACTAGCTTGTCATGAAGGAGGCTAAATAACGCTCCAAACTTGTGCTGAATTTTGGTGAGGAAAAACTGTCATGGCCATTTTCAAAGGGGTCCCTTGACCTCTGACCTCAAGATATGTGAATGAAAATGGGTTCTATGGGTACCCACGAGTCGCCCCTTTACAGACCAGCCCACTTTATGATAATCACATGCAGTTCGGGGCAAGTCATAGTCAAGTCAGCACACTGACACACTGACAGCTGTTGTTGCCTGTTGGGCTTGAGTTTGCCATGTTATGATTTGAGCATATTTTTTATGCTAAATGCAGTACCTGTGAGGTTTTCTGGACAATATTTGTCATTGTTTTGTGTTGTTATTTGATTTCCAATAATATACATATACATACATTTGCATAAAGCAAGAATATTTGCCCACTTCCATGTTGCAATGCAATAAATTGAATGCATCATGGTCAACCACACCTTCCCCTAAACTGGGAATCCTTAATATGAATTTTAAGGCTCTCGGAGAGAATCCTCATATTGGTTGTGAATGGGATTTTGTAGATGAAAAGAACCAAAGCCTGCACAACCGTCCAGCCTGTGATCAAACCCTGGCTGAGTAGAGAAGGTGACAGGAAACAGTCTCTTGTGCAGTCCAGTAGGTTAGTAGGCCATTGGCTCCAGAGCTGGTTCATTGAGGACAGCTCACTATGGTGATCCTGTGTTTTCTCCTGGTGTGGATCCAAGACAGCTGACCCTTCCTGTGAGAAACGCCGACAAAAGAGAAGGAACTGGAACTCTTTGGCAGAAATCGTAGCCACATGTGTGTTTTTGTGGGTTCAGTGCTCTGCATCTGGAGGATGAGTGAATGAATACGTCTTACTAGATTTTAGATTCTCTGGAGGAATGCAAACGCGGCATAGAAGGACATTTACATGTGGGCGTCTGACCTCTCCAGATGTTTTCTACAGCTGCTTGACCCACTGCTGAGTGCATGCTTGTGTGTTTGTGTATAGACGTCTGTGTATCACTCTGTCTGCTCCAGCTGATCTTCATTTGTAAACGACAGTAAATCGCTTGAGACTCTTGGCTCTGCTCCACCCATCCGTAAAAACCACCACAGCCAAATAACAAAAATCCAAATCTGACATGCATGTATATATTACCCACGCTTCAGTTTGACAATGCATTTAAGGATTACATTTAATCTGAGGTTTTAAGATTTATTTACAATATTTGCAATAGATTTCCACAGTGTGCAAACAGACAGACAGCAACATCATTGATCCACAACGATTTCCTCGAGCCATGATTGGATGGAACCATTAGCAGTGTTTTGTTTCCCCAGGGGACTGATTTCTCTGAACACGAGCGTCAGCTACCTGATAGAGCCTCTTCCTGTTTCCACGGGCGCACAGCAGCACGCTGTGTTCAGAGCCGAGAGCCTCCATCTACCCAGAGGGAGCTGCCTGCATCACCATGGCAACAAGGAGCACGAGGAGGGGCTTGACGACTTCATCCATGGAATGATGTCACCGCTGAGCGTGAGGGTGAGTTGGGACAGGATGAACAGTGATGCCTGACATCCTTTGCGACTTTTACACAAAGCAGGACAATGTTGTCTCCACATATTCTGAATTAAACTGTTCTGTCTCCATTTTCAGGAGAAAAGAGACCTGAGCCAGAATATGAAGTACGTAGAGCTGCTGATAGTGGCAGACAAAGCTCAGGTGAGGACACACTTTTTAACCAGACAGGGACTTTTTTTTTTATGACACCATTAAATGGGAGTGCAGGATGTGGCTTTGTGTGTGAAATCAGCTATATAGGCAGAATGAGATCATGATACTTACACACAGCATAATTTTTAATAGACATGCTGGTCAGGTTAACTGGCGACTTTAAATTACCCGTAGGTGTGAATGTGAGAATGAATGGTTGTCTGTCACTATGTGTGGCGTCCTGTCCAGAGTGTACCTCGCCTCTCGCCCAATGTCAGCTGGGATCGGCTCCAGCCCCAGCGACCCTTAAATCAGCAGTAGATTGAAATGGAGCAAATATGATTTAAAAAAGTTATTGTTATAAAACGGTCACAATATCCTGACAGTAGTGCATGAAACAGGTAATTTGAAAAAAATCATGTGTCTCTGTGTCCTCCGGTGTCCTCCGGTGCTCCTAATGGCATCTGCAGGATTTCACAGACCGGAGGAGAACAACCAATCAGAGCCAAGCTGGAGCCTTGCCGTCTCTGAGCAGCTGTCAATCACTCTCATCAATCACTCCGATCAAATGGTCAAACTAGGCAGCGCTGATCAAATATGAATCAATATTCTGTTACTGTAATGCCTATTTCTCACAAAAAAATGTTTTCAGAATCATCTTGTAGTGTACTGTTTAGCTGTAAAATAAGAAAGTTTGTGACCCGGCAGCCATGTTGAAATCAGTTGAGGAAATACCAAGCACCGCCCACTAGCCGGAGCAAACTTTCTCATTTTACAGCTAAACAGTACACTACAAGATGATTCTGAAAACATTTGAGTACAGTACATTACAGTAACAGAATCTTGATTCATATTTGATCAGCGCTGCCTAGTTTGACAGTTTGATCAGAGTTTGCGAGTGATTGTCAGCTGCCTCTGTTGAATGAACAGCCAATAAGAACGCTCTCTCTCTGAAATGACCTGTGATTGGCCAAAGTTTCCCGTCACTGGCTAGATTTTTTAAAGCCTGCCCAATGAAGCCAAAATCATTCATGGATGGATGAATGTTATGAGCTGTTTATATGCAGTATAAATAGTATATTTCTGCCTTCCACAGTATTGTAATAAACTTAAATATAGAAAACAACGTCAGTAAATTTCCCCCCTCGTCTATTTAGAGCGAGTTATGGTAAATATAAAGCTAAATATAAAGCTCTCATTTCTTGTCTGAAGTCCCCTTTTGAGGTTTGGGAAGTGTGGGTGTGTCTATGTCTGTATTTAATGTGGTTTATGTCGTTTGCAGTTTGAGAAGCATGGGAGTAGTCTCGAGAAGACCAAGCTGAAATTACTGGAAGCCGCCAACTTGGTCGACAAGGTAACGTCTGATGTGAAACGTGAAAACCACAAACAGACTCGTCAGATTCATCACACCTATATTTAGTAGTGACATGAAGTCAAATTCAGCATTTGTGACTCTTCCTGTCTACACCCACAGTACTACAAGTCTTTGAGCATCCGCGTGGCGTTAATCGGCCTGGAGGTGTGGACCAGCCAGGACATGATCGGCGTTTCGGACAACCCTCACAGCACTCTGGCAGCGTTCCTGTCCTGGAGAAGCAAACAGCTCCGCACGCTCCCCAACGACAACGCTCAGCTCATCACGTCAGTGTTTCTCTCTCTCTCCCACTAATTTGTCATTCTTCACCCTCTCCAACGCTAGTGTGGGGGG
>CAKAKR010042698.1:0-23171 GCA_916700685.1 Adelosebastes latens | reverse complement strand
TTTGATATGAGTTACATCATTTACATTTTCCCTCAAACATTCAGCCTAATAAATAATGTCCAGTGTTCAAAAGACACCATAGTCATATTCTGGGTTATTAAATAATGAACTCACAATCAGAATATCAATAACTACAGACACTAATAATGAATAAATAATATAAAGATATTGATCCAGTAGAGATGGTTCCTGGTCCTCTAAGCAGGACTCAGTCCACAGTAGAAATACAGACTGCAGCTGTTATTCATGTGCAGGTGATTGTTAAACAGGTAACAGGCTACAGAGAGAAAACACTGCTGCTCTGCCACTGATAATAACTGAGTGTCTTTATTAGTATTATTACAGTTCAGACACAAACTCCATCTAAAGTCTCTACAGCTGTTAAAGCCGACGGACAGCTGATCCAGCTGTGATCAGTTAATCCAGCTGTGGTCAGCGGCCGCCATCATCAGAAATGGACGTCTCATGTCTCTAAAAACATATTTCCTCGTCTCCTCTCTCCTCGCATCTCTTCCTCGCCTCCTCCGCTCACATCTCAGGTGGGAGGGACTAAGACGTGAGGAGAGGAGGCGAGGAAAGGAAACGGGGAGACATGTTAGCACAATGAAAAAGGCCCATACTGTAGGATGTTTCCTAGATTGGGGGTAAGGCAATGAAGAATGAGCAAGGGTAAGGAAGACCGAAGCATCCTAGTTGAAGAGAACGGAAGAAGGAAGCTTCCTAGTTAGGGCATAAAAAAGGAAGCTTCTTAGTAAGAAACAAGGAAAAAAGAAGCATCCTAGTTAGGGAGCAAGGAAAGGAAGGACAAGGCATCTTAGTTGGGAAACAAGAAAGGAGAAAGCTCCATAGTTATGGACCAAGGAAAGAGGAAGCTTTCTATTTAGAAAGCATGGAAATACCAAGTTTCATAAAGGAATAAAAAAGAAGGGCACGTGAAAATAAAGAAGGCAGCTTTCTAGGTAGGAAGCGAGGAAGGAAAAAACTTTGGGAGCAAGGAAATAAGTGGAAAGTGTCTCCTCTCTCTACAGGCGGGTGCTCGGTGACTGGCGATATGTATTTTGAATCCTTTGACGGGCGGATCTACAACTTCCCTGCAACATGTCAGTATGTCCTCGCCAAGAGTCGCAACTCAGGGAAGTTCACAGTCACCATCCAGAACGCCCCCTGTGGAGCCGTGAGTTATCTTTAATCTGCTTTATTTTTATTATTCTACAAAAAGTTCCTTTCTTGTTAATTTTTTTTCCTTTTTCTGCTTTTGAAACAAACGTCTCTACATCTTGGAAAACTCTCCTCCACTTCCACAATCAGCCTCTGCAAGCGTTCTCCTGTCTCGGCTTACAGGTTTATGAGATTTGTCTGTCATGTAGATCATATCATAATTTAAGTGCTTAATAATCCCTGCTGAGTCCAGGTCATTTTTGTTCAAGAGCCATGCTGCGACTTAGAGAAATGAAAGCCTGGAGGAAACGTCGTTGATCAAAACGGGGCAGATAATGAACATGAAAAGCAACAAAAGATTGAGAGCTTCTTCTCCTCCTCTCCCCTCTCTCCAAGCCTTCAATTTACCAGCAGCCTTTGAGCTGCTCAGCAAACAGGGGGCGATGGAGGGGAGGAGGTGAGATATAAGATGTCCCACTCATCAGAGCACAGGCCCGAGATCTCTAACAGCCAACTGAACAGGATTACCTTATCTGGCCTGACTGACAGAGCTGTGGACGGCTTTGTAGTGAGGAGGGAGGTGAAGAGAGGCACTGGATGGGGTGGGGGACTTGGACAGAGAGAAGGTTATGCGAAAACAGGAGGTGAATGATGGGAAGAGTAAAAGGAGGAGGGGGTGGGTGGGTGCTAAAACCTTTCGGCTGTGGGGCTCTGCCACTTATGAAAGAGACGATTCATAGAGGCAGATCGCTTACTGTCAGCGACGCGCAGGCTTCCTTTCTTTAAAAATGGCAGAGCAGCTAATGGTACTTTTACTAAAGTGATGTACTTAAGAATAGTTTTGAAGTACTTCCTTGAGTCTTTACATTTTGTGACACTAGCAGGTTTTAAATTCAAAATGTACTGTTGGATGCACTGTCAGACAAATCTATTTTTTTATCATTTTGGTTATAATGATAATAATTGACCTAATGACGGCAATGTCTGTCGGTGGTTAGGCTGACAACTACTGCCCAGTTTGTTCATCATTTTGGTATGCATACTGGTGGATCTTTCGTCATTGTTCTCCAACAAGCAGCTCTTTTCAGCAACTCTGACTGTACTTTACTGCTCAACACCAATATGGTAGACAGATAAAGTTAGCGATTAGCTGGTGAACTTAGTGGAACATGTAGCAGCTAAAGAGCCAGATATTTCCCTCAGGAGTTGGTGAAGACTAAAGCAGAGCTAAAACAGAACCAAAAACACAACTCAAAATGAATGCTAAGGTCGCCTTGTTCATCCAGTATTATCCTTCCATAAAAAAACACCTCTCATTCATTTCATTGAGATGAAGGAAAGGGGTCCAACAAACAATGCAGGCTCATCTGGCTCAACTTTTGTCGCAGTAGACCAATTAATCGTTTTTACAAACTATTGTTATCGTGGGACCGGGCTCCGATAGTGGCCGATGGCTGCGCAGTCTCCAACAGTCACGCTGGGACATACATCTCATGGAGGCTCCAGACACAAAGTCAAGGTAGAGGGGGAGAAAAACAGTTCTCTCTTGAATGTATAACGCAACACTATCAGCTCTTTGTCCACAATGCAAGACAGGAAGACAGGGAGGAAAAGAGATCATTCACTATTACTTTAACTTGTTTACCAATTTGGCGTTCTCTCTTCCAGATTATCCAGCCACCTAACTATTCGCACAATTTAGGATCCTCCTTACCCCGGGAATATTCACCAACATCAATGGTTTGTAAGAGGGGCATTAACAATGTAACGGGACGTGCAGAAGTAATCCTGGCCAGTCGCCACAGAACAATGCATCGGCCATTGTAAATAAATAGAACATATTCCAACGATGTAATCCATGAAATCACACTTCAGGATATTCTCTTACTAATGATCAAATTCAGAGTGACAAAAAGCAAGGTTTAATAAAAACGGCGTATGTAAAAGTAGCCTAACAGGCTGCTGCAGAAGTAAAGAAGATATCAGCTGATTAATCAGCTATTGGCTTTTTCCTGCTCCAAACTATCCTTATTTATATTGACCTTTAAAAATCCATTATCGGTTAACCTCTATTTTCTACTGTTTGCCTTGCCCTGAGAAAGGAGAATGACTGCCTGACTGTCTCATAGTTTTATAAACCACTGCACAGCGTTTTGGTTAAAACTTGTGGATCTATTACTCAAACTGGACTTCCTGGATCATATTTAATCGTTTTACCAATATCTGAAACAACATGGCCACATCAACACAGCCCTTTGTGTTTTTACCATCTGAACGCCCTGCAGGAGGTTTTGTAATGCATAACATCACGGTACTTTTGCTTTTGCTAGGTACACTAGACATATCAAAATCGAATGTGCTGATTACAATGAAGTTCAGTGAAGACATTCATGATCCCCAGAGGATGAATCAGTTTTGTTCTAAATGACTCTGTGGCTTATCGTCTAGCACCACTCTCAAGAGTTAGACCTACTGGTAATGCTGTAACTCTGTATTCAGACAAAAACCAAAGCAAACTTTAGATTACATACTCCCCCCCCCCTCATTTTCTCTCTCTCTCTCTCTCTCTCTCTCTCTCTCTCCTCATTATCTCACTCTCACTGTGAGTCCTGTTGTGTATCTGAATTGCTGCTGCTGTTTGGGATAGTGCCAGCATGAGTTATCAAGCCATCTTGTCTCAATTGCAGAATTTGGACGGGGCCTGCATCCAATCAGTTAACCTGCTTATTGACGAGGATCCAAGAACGGAGATTACACTGAGTCACGTCGGCGAGGTCTTCATGGCCGGACAGTACCGCATCTCCCTGCCCTATTCTGACGGTAACTTCCTCCCATTGTTCACCACCAGCGCCAGACTTTATTCAACGGCAGAGACGGATTGAATGACAGCTGTTCTATTGAACGGAAGTTTTCCCAATACTTAACTGGGTTAGCGCTTGCATTGTGTTGCACAAAATGCCTTCCCTCAGAGTATTACTCCCTTTTCACGCCAGTGTTTTCATGACTGCGGCATTCTGCTGATGGAGTCAACAGCCTTTTATGTGTTTTGTGAGGAACTGTGTGAGAATGATCTGATATGTTGGTACCTTAAGGAATAAAAACAACACTTATGTTCTGTTATAAACATGTTCTGACAAAGTACTGCATTCCTGACTCTATTTAATAGAACCTTTCATGACAACATATAGAAATAGAAATAATATAGACATAAAGAATAAAAGACATTAAATCTTGCAGTACAAACCCAAGCAGATCAAAAGCTAGTGCTGAAACGATTAGTCAATTCAGGTTTCAGGCGAAAATTAATCAACAACACTTTAATTAGTCAATCGTTTAATCATTTATCAAGCAAAAATGCCATAAATATACTGAGGGTTTCTTTGTTTTATATATTGCTAAATATTTTTTCTTTTCGCTTAGACACTAAATCCTCCGCCATCGTCTTGTCTGTCAACTCTCTCTCGTCCCGTGTGTGTGAAATCTGACTCCTGACTATACGGAGCAGACACATTCAGCTTCAGTTTGTAGCATCCGTTGTCCGACTATCTATTGATAACACGGGGCTGATATGCCAAAATGAACTAAATGGGTTTTATTTCTCTATAAAAACAAAATGACGGTGGGAGCGGTAGGTACGTAATGTAATCGGTGTATGCCCGACCACCGTGTAACACCGGTAACACTGACTACTGTGGCATGCCTAAATTCTGCACAGACATTCAACACTAATATAGGGAGAAACCATCACCTGTCAGATT
The DNA here is from genome assembly GCA_916700685.1 of Adelosebastes latens. Taxonomy (NCBI): domain Eukaryota; kingdom Metazoa; phylum Chordata; class Actinopteri; order Perciformes; family Sebastidae; genus Adelosebastes; species Adelosebastes latens. Next base: position 18,255 of record CAKAKR010042698.1, on the reverse strand, counting down.
GCCAGCACAGTGTTCACTTCCTCTTAATAAATGTAAATTAACACCAGGTTAAGAAGCTGCATCACTGATGGGTGTGCCCAACAGTGATGTCATGGTGTACTGGCACACCCAGGAGTACACTTCTACATCACTGCAAGGTCCTTGTTTTGTTTGTATCAATACACAGTCCTGCATGATATTTCTAAAATATAAAACAAATGCAAATGTTTTGTTCAGAAGTGAATGCATTATGTGCTTTTATTATCTAATCTACTGCCACCTGAAAGCCTGAATGTCGTCGTCTCACATCTCCCGCAGACATCATTCACATCCAGGAGCTGTCGTCCATGTTCCTCCAGGTGAAGACGGCGTTCGGCCTGCGTCTGCAGTACAGCTGGAAGGAGTTTCGCCTCTACCTGCAGACCGATGAGCTGTGGAAGGACGACACGGTGGGCCTGTGCGGCACCTTCAACGGCAACATTCAAGATGACTTCCTGTAAGTGTGTGCCGGCCGATCTTTGACCCCTCCCGTGCCCTCCCTTAACCCGCTCCTCAGATGATAAAAAGAGAGAGCATGCTCCTGTTTCAGAAGCAGAGAAGGAGGTGATGGTGAAGTGCTCTCTCTCTCTCTCACACTCTCTCTCTGTAATGCACACTGGCTCGGCGGCTCGGCATCAAAAGCCTCGCTCTCTGATCAGCTCTTTTAGGCGGGCCAGATGAGCGCCCAACTGGACACGCCACTTCAACAAGGAATTTACTGTTAGTGGAATAGGGGCTCCACTGTACCACGTCGTAATGGACGACCATAAAGGGCGGATGTTGTCTAACAGCTGTAAATGGATATACATCACAGTTGGTGACTGAAGTGGTCGCATGCTACTAGAAAGAAAACGGGAACTTTACCCGAAGATCTCCAGGAAAGACTTTGCAGTTAAAATGATGACTTGCAGAATTCTCTACTTTATATTTTGTCTTCATCTTTGGTGCTAAGCACCGACTTATTTTGTGTTTTTAACATTTTGTTTTGGTTTTTACAAGCCTTAAAGCAACAGTAGTTAGATTTTATGGTTTAAAAGTTATTTTAGACACATTTAGTGGCCAAAACAAACAGAACAGTAAGTCAGAAACTCAAACAGCAGTAGCTCCTGTCTTCTGTTATTCTGATTTAAAAAGCAAAATGGGTCCATCTGCCCAGTCGGGTGGGAGACTGAGGCAAAGGTGGGACTATGTAATGTCAATCACTCGTAGCCAGCAGGCTGCAGACAGGGCTGCTGAGGTGTCAAAATTAAATTTCACATTTGGATGGCAAATGTTCTCCAATTTTGCTTAATCTTTCAGCTTCCCTTCCTAAGCAATAAAAAAATGTTTGTCTTTAAATTGTTGGCCACGCTGATCAGGAGACAGAAGCCCCTTTCACACAGCCTGTTCAAGGCGGGATTGTTGCGCTGTTATTCCGCCTCACCGTTTTGTAAGAAAGGTACGGAGACAGACTGGGGGAACAGAGTTGTTCCGCCTCTGAGCCGGCAGAGGAGGTAGTCACAGAGCCCAGCCTACGTCTGTGTGATAGGGACAGTCGGCATGGCGGTACTACACGCACGCACACACACTAGACGCTGACACTGTTGTTTTCAACCTCAGCCCCCCTTTTGCTTGGGCATACTATGTAAAATCACACCGGGGCGGCATTATGCAGCCGTTGTTTCGTTCAGTGTGAAAAAGCAAAGCCGGCTTAACGGCGCATCTTCTTTAAGGCAGTATTGTGGAATCTCTGAGTGATAGGGGCTGGAGAGTGCTGCTTTATGTCGAGGCTTTTCTTTAAAGGAACAATATGTAGGACTGACAGCTAGCATTTCAAATGGGTAACAGCAGTCCAAATTCAAAACACTGGAGCCGTGGCTTGTCCGCTCCTCCGGTGGGACTGACAGCAGCGCTCGCTTCGCAATTTGAGGGTTACCTTCTAGACACAAGCGCGTTAGCCTCTGGCCAGCAGCAGTAGCCTGAATCACTTCTGTGTCTCAAATACACGCTGCCTGATAACCCAGCAGCACACGGACCACAGAGAGATGTGCCGATGCTTCTCAGGCCGGGTAGAATTTAACGTTAACGTTATCTGTGTTGATCCAGTTGGTTTGCTTGCCTCTATGGCTGCAGAAGGCTGCTTGCGTGCCAATTTGTTTCATATGTGGCAACACGGTGTTGAAACGGGCAGTGGACGGGATCACACAGATCCAAAACAGAAACAGACGTTCCGGACCGGAATTGAAATGTCAAAGGAGAACATACTGGCTGTAGCATTGTTGTCAGAGAAGCCAGTATTTGTTTCCTTAATCTCTGATGACATATCATGGTCATTTTATGATTTATTACAGTAAATATATTACATATTGGTCCTTTGAAGGGACTGTTTGTAAGAATCAGAAATGTCTTGTTAACAGCGACACCTGTGGCCGTTAAGTCAACGAAAGTCAGTGTCGGACTCGAGCTTGTGCTCGCTCTATATAGACATGAAGGAGCATCGCTCAACACAGTGAGGCGACACACGTCAGCTAAAAGCACAATATCACTCTATATTTCAGCTGCTTGGCAGTAATGTTAGCTGACCAGACGAAGGTCTCTCCATGAATCAATGCTGATCCTAGTGTTGGCTTTTCCTGCTTCAGCCTCCCGACCGCGGCCGGAGGGACACACCGGCACCCGGTCGGAGACGATAACGTTTCTTGCTGCGGAGCCCCGTCACTTCACAAGACACGGGAAACCTCTGTTGGTCTGGAGGAGCTGCAGCAGTTATTTCTGCACAAACGTCCACTGTACATTCACTAGATATTCTCAGAGCTACGAAGTCTTCTGCAGTGTGGAGTGTGCGCGCATGCACGTGAGGTGGAGTGAGCTGAGTGAAGGCAAGCAGGCAGGCAGAGGAGCAGAGGTGCAGAGTACAGCAGAGACTCCGGCCCTGGAGACCAAATCTACGGTCTCCCCCGTGTCCTCCGACCGTGGCCTCCGACCGTGGCCAACACTGTTTAACAGACGCGAGCGCGCATATGCGAGCGCGCATGGGACACCGACCCGGGTGATTTATACGTGTAAGAAGTTACAAACAGTCCCTTTAAGACTATAAATTTAAAAAGTATGACTCCAGTCTTAAGTCATCTCGTTGAATCTGATTGTTTCTGAATCCCTTTTTAAAACTTTTTCTGTGAGGAAAATATTCATTGAAAATTGAAGATTTGTCAGGTCAGTTTATTTATATAGCACAGTTTAAAAACAAACCGCGGTTGACGAAAGTGGCTTACACAATAAAAAGGAAAAAGTACAGAAATTGACAAATGACACAAAAACATTTTGAACACATCGAAAGACAGAAAATAAGTGGATTTTAGCCTGGATTTCTTCATAACCTTTATTTAACTAGGAAGTCAGGTTGAGATTAAAACCTCTTTTACAAGTGAGACCTAGCCAAGACAGGGTCAAATAGCAGCATCCAACACATAACAAGACAATATCAAACCACAGCAGCAACAATAGGTACAACACAAATACATTACATCATACAGTGCATTAACAGGGCAGCATTTAAAGAAAAACAAAATCATTTAAAGAGATAAGGGTCTCCAGTTTAAGCTGGGCCTGCAGATGGTTCCAGGACCAGGACCATAGGGGAACAGGCTTGTTTTGCCAGCTTCTAAACTGAAGTCATTTGAAACATTTGATGGTGGAGGCTGATCGAACATGTAGAGGGAAGTAGTTCCACAACGTGGGCCCAGCCACAGAAAAAGCACGGTCACCTTTACGCCTCAAACGACTGTCTGTGATGGAAAGCAGCAGCTTATCAGATGACCTCGGTGTTCTAGGAGGACAGTGGGGATGTAAAAGCTCACTGAGGTATTCTGGAGCTAACCCGTTCAAAGCTTTAAAAATGATTAATTGGGAATCCCCCCGTCTGTTGACAGGATGATACCTCAGTTATCTCATGCTTTTGAATGCTTGTATATATTCCCATGTTGAAAACAGGGAATTGGGCACTGGGAGTGGAGGTGAATAAGATTGATTGAACAATACCACTTAGAAAAACTGGCCAACTCTGTGCTTGATCTATACACTAAAAAGTAGCATGTAGATAAAATGTAATACACTAGTAACTGCAACTGCACATGTCAAACCTGTTTTAATCCAGCAGAAGGCCTACGATCTGAAATACTAAAACAAAAAACAAACAACACCGATTTTATTAGGTGTTGTAGATTTTGTAAGCTTCAGCACACTTACACTTATTATTTCAAAGTGGGAATGTTGTGGAGCCTGCAGATACAATGGGGAGTACTAACGTTTAAACACAGCAATCACAAGGTGGCATTCACAGGGGTACCGGGTATAGTGCGACCTTGAGACTCGATGTATGGTTCGTCCCGGGTATAGTGCGACCTTGAGACTCGATGGATGGTTCGTCCCGGGTATGGTGCGACCTTGAGTCTCGATGGATGGTTCGTCCCGGGTATAGTGCAACCTTGAGACTCGATGGATGGTTCGTCCCGGGTATGGTGCGACCTTGAGTCTCGATGGATGGTTCGTCCCGGGTATAGTGCGACCTTGAGACTCGATGGATGGTTCGTCCCGGGTATAGTGCGACCTTGAGACTCGATTGATGGTTCGTCCCGGGTATGGTGCGACCTTGAGTCTCGATGGATGGTTCGTCCCGGGTATAGTGCGACCTTGAGACTTGATGGATGGTTCGTCCCAATATCAGTTTCACTGTTTGAAAAACAAAATGAGCTCGCTGTTTTCTAGCTCCATGTAATGAATCTGTGTTCTGGTTTTCTTGCAGATCTCCATCAGGTATGATAGAAAGCACTCCTCAGCTGTTTGGAAACGCCTGGAGAGTCTCGTCGGCCTGTTCGACCAGCCTGAGTACACCTCAGCTCGACCCCTGTGACACGCACCAGCAGGCCGGTCAGTGTCTCTTCTTTTGGCTTTTTCTGTTTTAGTAATGAAAAAGAGGACATTCACAATGCTATATGTCATGCTCATCTATCTTTGAATTATACATCTCCAAAAAATGATAAACATTCAATGTGTTAAAGGAATACTTCACCCACACAATGACCATTTGTATATCAATTATTCACCTGTTACCCTGAATTCTTGAAGAAATTGATGAATTGAAGTAGACAACAGCAAAACTATATTAAAACATCTGTTTACAAACCCTCACACAGCTGGTGCAGTAGAATCCAAGTCTCATGTATCCAGTAGTATGCTCACTACTTCCCAAACACATGCATCTTCGCTATAACCTCACTATTTAAAACACTTCGGAATCGCACAAACAAGTAGCCCATCTGCACAAGCTTGAGTGTGTTTATGTGGAAGTGTTTTAAATAGTAAGGTTTTAGCGAAGATGTATTTGTTTGGGAAGTAGTAATTATTATACAAATGGTCATTTTGGGGTGAAGCATTCCTTTAATATCATGAAACTATAAAAAAACTTCTGAAATAGGGCTGATAGTGATGTGAAACATTAAAATGTACAAGTTTACTGTAGTTCGGAGTGTACATACTTAAAGTATGTATATTGTACGTTGACATTTTGTACCACTTGTTTGTAGACAGATCATTTATTTTTATTATCCAGAGTAGTAAAGAAATCAGAAATTATTTCAATATAATTGTACATAAAATATAAAACATAGTCCATTTATTTTCAGGGTTTATATTTACTATCTACTATATTTACTATATTATCATGTAAAAAGTTAGTTAGCCACGTGTCTGCAGCTTCTTCAGAGTAAACGTCTTAATGTTTCATGCTCTCATCAGATTCCTGGCGGGCTTGTACTGTGAAGCAGCTGTAGATACATGAATTAACTTGGATGTGTTTTAGATCAGACTGGTTTGCAAACTCATTCCTAAACAAAAGTTAATGTAAATTTAGATTTGTACACATTTTGTTTGTATAAATTTGTACATTTTGAGCTACTGGCCTTATGAATTTATTAATAACTTGCTGTTGACCTGCTCCTTCCCCTGCTCAGTGGCCTATGCCTCAGAGATGTGTGACGTGCTGAACCAGGATCTGTTCTCCGCCTGCCACGAGTACCTCAGCCCGACATCCTTCCACCAGCAGTGTCGCTCAGACACCTGTAAGTGCGGGACACCTTGCCTCTGCTCTGCGCTGGCCCACTACGCTCGCCACTGCCGCAGATTCTCCGTCATCGTTGACTTTCGATCGCAGATAACCGACTGTGGTGAGCATTCAGCATACTGACACGTTTTGTAAACAGGTCAAAGGCTGACTTTATGAATGAATTAATCATTTATGTTACAATTATAATGATGCGTTGAAGGAAGGCACAAAGCAAAATCCTTGAAATGTGACTGACCGATGATGTTACTTCTCAGACTTTTCTCTCTTTTCTTCTTGTTATAGCTTCCGATATCAAATCCAAATCCCAAACTGCTGTGTGTTGGGTTTCAGAACATAAACTTAGGGATTAGGGAGCACTATCACAAAATCAGAGAGCATATATTTAACCCCGATGGAGATTGAAATCACCTGAAATGTAAAGTTGCAATGTTTTATGATAACACTTTATTGATCCCCAGAGGAGAAATCAGGTGTTACAGGAGGAGGAGGTGTTGTCCATAAACATACATTAACAAAATATAGGTTTGCTTTATTGCAGTAGTTACTTAAAAGGTTAAACCTGTGAAAGGGGAACTCCACTGATTTTGCACATCAAAGTATATACACATACATTTACACATCCAGTACAGCGCCAGCATAACTGCGGGCCCTGCACCGAACCGTCTGTCCATCTCCCGCTCCATATTTCCCTCACTCCCCGAGATACTTAAACTCCCTCGCTCGGGGCAAAGACTCACCCCCCACCGGGGGGGAGCAATCCGCCGGTTTCTGGCAGAGAACCATGGCCCCCGACTTGGAGGTACTGACTCTCATCCCGACCGCTTCACACTCTGCTGCAAACCGTCCCAGTACGTGCTGCCGGTCACGGTTCGATGGAGCCAACAGAACCACATCATCTGCAAAGAGCAGAGACGCAATTCTGAGGTCCCCGAACCGGACACTCTCCTCCCCCCGGCTGCACCTTGAGATCCTGTCCATGAAAATCACAAACAGGATCGGCGACAAGGGACAACCCTGGCGGAGACCAACACCCACTAGAAACGTGTTTGACTTTGTGCCGAGTACACGGACGCAGCTCGCACTTTGGTTATAAAAGGACAGGATGGCTCGTAACAGCGATCCCGGTACCGCATATTCCCACATAACCCCCCACAGGACTCCCCGGGGGACCAGGTTGTAAGCCTTCTCCAAGTTCACAAAACATTTAGACTGGATGGGCTAACTCCCATGACCCCTCCAACAGCTTCGCGAGTGTAAAGAGCTGGAGAAGACTACAACTACTTGAAAATGATAAAGAAAAACCTGTTGGTGTGGAGTTATGCTTATTTTATAATTCTGCGGAAAAGCTTGCGCAGAGCTCCCGCAGAGCCACAGAGATGGTTTGCGGAGCTTGCAGAGAGCCGCACGTCTGAAAAATGTGATGACGCGCCAGGCACCACGGACGCCACAGAAGTTTGATTGGACATCAGAGCTGGGCGGTGGCATTTCTAGACAAGAACCTCACATCCGTTACAACAACCTTATTAATTCTAGACACAGGAGCTCCTCCTCATCATCCAACTCTTCCATATTTTTATTTCCTGCCGAGGAGTTGTGTTGGGCCAAACTTATATGGAACTATTGAATCACAGCTATCAAATAAATCAAAGACTGCCCGACAAAGGATTTGAAAATCGTGGTTCCAGATCAAAAAGAAATGACATGCTACGCACAATCTGCTGCAATACTATGTATGCCTGGTGTGCACGAGAGGTGCCTGCACCAACCCGCAAAATATGCATAAGTGCATAGCCGCAGGAGTACAAATCAAGCATTAGAAAGAAGTGAGCTCTGTTGCCCGCTGCTCAGCTCTGCTCGAGGATAGGTTGTGACCACAACATTGATATAAATCTGTTAGTGCAGGTTTAAACGCTGACGATGATGTGACATTAAAACTGTACATCCAGAGTGTTGTAAGCCTCACTGAGCAGCTTCCCTGCTCTGTAGAATTATGCGGTAACATGGATGTTAATATCGTCTTTCCCTGCAGCGGTCACCTGTCCTGCCACCATGCAGTACGGCACCTGCGTGTCGTCCTGCCAGCGCCGCTGCTCCGCCCTCTCCGTCCCGCAGCACTGTGGGGAGGAGTGTGAGGAGGGCTGCGTCTGCCCGCAGGAATCCTTCTACAACCATCGAACGCACACCTGTGTAGACAGGTAAGGCTGGCTGAGCCGGTGGGGTCTATGACCAACAATGAATCAAGAAAAAAACACTTTTGCTTTTGTGCACAAAATAGCAACACAGGGAGAGAGATGCAATAACTGTAACATTCAATCATTTCTTTAACTGTATTTTGAGTTTTTAGGGTTAAGCTCAGGAGGCAGGAGTGAATCAGTGACCAAGTGTCCTTGTTGTGTATCAGAGCAGCTTCATCTCTTGTGTTCTGGGAGGTTGTGAAGCCCGTTAAACTGGCTGGAGTCACTCCACCAAACAAATCCTCTCAAAGTGATATTTGTATCTGCTCTGAAGTTTAGGTCAGCCTCTAAGTGTAAAGCCTTGTATCTTTCCTGCAGACCTTCCAGAGCCAGAGCACCTCAGTAATTGTGTTCTCCCTTTCAGCCTGCTCTGAAGACATGCAGCTTAATTCCTCTTAAATGTCCCAGGTTTTTACATCCTAGTGCAGCGCGGTGCCTTACTTACCATGTGATAGAGTTACATCAAGGAATTCACCGTGAAACCCCCCTTTCATTCCCGCTCGGGCTTGGGACGACACAGATATCTGATAACCAGTGAGAAAGAATTTGTAGTACAGGGACCAATGTGTGGCGCTGGCCTATATGTAACAAGGCTTTCAGCCTCCTCTAAACACAGCTTACCACAACGTGTCATTTTTTATGTTTTTATAATGATTGTCTGAACAGATTAAGTTTTTTGAAAGTTTGTTGTGGATTTGACACCCTGAGCACTGATTCCACCTCCTAAAGCCTGCTTATCTGTCCCCTCTCCACTTACCTGTAATACTCTGTTTAAGGTAACACAAAGACCTCTTTAACATAACTCTTTACACAATAACGAACAAACTGAGCAGTGTCTGGTTTAAACCACCAAAGACTGATGTGTACTTTTGGATTTAGGAGGTCTCTGAAGGTCTCTCTTTGGACGTCTAACTAAAGGCCTTTGGTTCATACTGGGATTTGAAATACTCACTTTCTGTTGCACACACAACAAACAATTGTTTGATTATGATTTTAGCCCGCTTCTGGCCCGAATTTTGAGCTGCAAGACTCATTTTAGAGTCGGACCGAATTTCAGCTTCTTCGGGCGTCGTTTGCCGTGCAGTGTACAGGGAGGACCGAGGACAGATTAACTCCTCCCCAACGGCCTTCGGACAGTCAAATTAATTTCTGAAATGTCAGAAATCTCGCACAGTTGAAGCAGAGCCACGAGCAGAGCGTAGCTATCAAGATAACAGTGTACAATAGATGTAGTAAAACGTAGCTAGCTTACCTCCAATTCTCTCTGCAAAATGGACAAGCCATACTGTCCACGTCTTCCTCGCCACAGCGAGTCCATATGCGCCGGCGTCTATTTTTTTAAGACGTTTCAGCAGACAGGATGGCACAGATGATCAAGCATGCCTTGTTAGCATGTGATCCATACAGACCTCTGCTAGCAAACAAACTTTACCTGTTTCAGAGCTTTCAAACAAATCTTTATTGTTTATATTGACAACTGTCAACAGCCAGAACGGTCCGCAGGAGCCGACGGCCCTGTTTTTTTTCTATTTGACATTTACAGTGTGATCACTCAGGTCGAGGCATGACGATCGGACCGTACAGTGTGATCACTCAGGTCGCGGCATGACGATCGGACCGTACAGTGTGATCACTCAGGTCGCGGCATGACAATCGGACCGTACAGTGTGATCACTCAGGTCGCGGCATGACGATCGGACCGTACAGTGTGATCACTCAGGTCGCGGCATGACGATCGGACCGTACAGTGTGATCACATAAATCGTGAGGTTTGTCTTTACATCACCAACGATCTACTCGTACAGTACGAGTAGGAGTTACACAACAGCATTTATACACTTGCACATTGTATGGCCTGCTTTAGTCACATAATTGCATCAGGGATCTGTAGTGTGTGTTTGTGTGCTTTGTTGTTGTTTACTGGTGTGTTTTGTTACAGGAGCGAGTGTCCCTGTAGTTTCCTCGGAGCAGATTACGAACCGGGAGATGTGATCATGATGTCAGCAGGTGTTCAGTAAGTTCCTCTCCTCCGTCTCTGTCTTCCTACATCTTAACCCTCAAAACATTCCGAAAATCTAAAAGGACTATTTCAGCATTCCCTTCATGTTAAATAATATTGATGATTAAAGAAACACTTCTCACTGACTTCAGGCAATGAAGTTAGCAAACAGTTAGAGACAGAAGAGGAAACCACTGGATGCTGTAGTTCAGTGAGTTATTCCATCACTGTGGATGAGGAGCTCCAGCCAGAACACTGGTATCAAGACAGAGACAAAGCTGTCTAAAGCTTAAAGGAAACACATTATTCATGTTTGAAAATGACTGCTGAAAACGTGAACAGACTGAACTATATATTACTGAATTGTGGAGTTAGACTTTTAAACTTTTTTTCACCATTTTTGGTTCAGGATTTTTTGGGCGTGCCTGAAGTCGTGGCTCGATGACGCACAACCTCGGAGCCCATCAGCTATTGGTCTGACTAGGATTTAGCCTCTGGGGGCAACGACCAATATTTCCGGGGTTCTGGTGTAGCCGGCAGGTATCCGGGCCAAGACTTCCTCTTCCGTGCGCTGCTTATTGTTTACAGTTCGATTAGCAACTCGAGATGTGAGACTGGAGTTGGAATTGAGTTTTTAAACCAATAAAAAGCGAAATCATCGTCAGACGATAGCTGAAGGGTTCCCAGATTTCATTTCGGCCAATGCGTTTCGCCTCTTTTTCTCTCCACACAGACCTTTTACCTGCATTCAACCAAACCCACTACTCGGACTACAAACAGAAACCAGAACGCTTCCGGTACCAAAATCTTGTGCTGTTGCCTGTTGTGTATAGAGACTATCTTAGCAAAACCCCTCACCTAATAACTATAAAAAGTAGAGCGCATAGCATCAGTGGTTCTCCCGCTTGCGAGTTATAACACTTACTTACCACAGCCTACAGTTTGCTAGCAAGCAGTGGTGTACTGGCCATCTGACATACCCGGACAAATCCCAGTGGACCGCCGCTTCGCCTGGGTGGTTAATAACACATTTTTCTGTGGTGTGACCGAGTCAGAACACATATTTATTTTTGCTTTAGCCAGACTTAAAGTTTCTGGTTGTTGCTGTGGGTCTGATTTCCTCACGTTTCTTCAATAAAACACTCAGTGGTTTCATGAGGTTCTGCCTCCTGTCAGTCACAGTGCTACTCCATCTTCAACAGGAAGAACTTGATTCAGAATATTAACTGAGAACTAAAGTAAAAGTCTAAAGCCTCTCTAGTGCTCCCCTTGAAGCCACAATATCTATTAGACTGACTAGCAGTATGAAAAATATACTATACTAATACTAATATACTGACAATTAAAAAGTTAAATCACTTGTGTAGAGTAGTGCTAGAGAGAATGAAAAAGAACAAATATTGAAGATAGAAAACCATAAAACTAAATGATGGAAAACAAGAAATGAGCAGAAACTGCAATAACTCTGGAATAGTCTCCAAGAGATGCTTGTATTTGTATTTATTAAAGTATTAGTCTCCTGTGTAGTTTTTGTATTTACCCTCATCATCCTGTCCTCTCTGTGTTCCCTTGCAGACTCTGTGTGAACGGTAAACTGGTGTCCCAAACAACACAAAGTGGTACGTCACTTTAATCCAAAATGTTTTTCAGTCCATTTGTGTTATTTCTTCAGCTGGTATTAAATGGACTTGGTAAATGGACTTGGACTTATATAGCGCTTTTTCTAGTCTTCCGACCGCTCAAAGCGCTTTACACTACATGTCAGCATTCACGCATTCACACACACATTCATACACTGATGGCAGAGGTTTCTAAGGTGCCAACTTCACCCATCAGGATCTAATCTAAATACTCATTCACACACCGATGGCTATGCCTTTGGGAGCAATTTGGGGTTAAGTGTCTTGCGGGGATCGAACCACCGACCTTCCGATTGGTGGACAACCTGCTCTACCCTCTGAGCCACAGCCGCCCATTAAGTGGACTGATGCTTTGTTCCACATGTCACATGAATGTTTATTATTCTATTATGATTATAAAATCTGTGCTTTCTACGTATGCGTCACTTCATCACAGATGATATATTTCTCACTCACCATTGGATCTTTTCTGAAAAGGCGGGATGGTCCTCTTTAACAAACAGAAGAGAGGCAGAAAGGAGCAGCATTGTACCTCTGCTCTCTGGTTACATTTAGATACTGGACTTACAATGTCAGGTCACTGGACATTTTAACATTAGCTGTGCTTTTTCACACTGAACTTGGAAAAAGTGGGTTCAAATACTATGCTGCATACAAATGGAACAAGCTCCAAAAAATCATGGAATTACTTTCTCTTATTTCACTTGAACATTTTAAAAGGTTGTACTTATGTATTTGCGATCACACTGTAAATCCTTTTCTTAACTGTGAAAATGTATGTGAATTATCTGTGTGCATGTCTATGCTTAAAACTGGATGTGTTTATTCTTTTTGTACACAGGTCTCAATGAGACTACCTGTTTAAATACAGGGTCAAATCAAATAAACCCATCGTGACTCAGTGGGTGAAAGACAAACAGAGAGCACATCCTCCCTCTCTCCCCCAGGCTTACCCCTAGGCACAGAAATGACATAAACATGGAACAATTCTACCACTTATGTAATTGTCCTTTTTGACCAACATTAATTATAAGGAGCTTAAACTGTTGTGTAACACCAAACATGGGAGGAAAGGGATAGAGCGTGGTGGAGAATAATACTGAAGCTACTGGATCCTCTGAACTTACTAACCTGTAATTTCTTCTTCTCCTCTTCCAGACATGTTGTGTCCAGCTGGTCAGCTCTACCAGAACTGCTCAGAGGGGGACGATGGGCTCCTGTCAGGAAGGGGCGTGGCCTGCGAGCGCACCTGCGAATCCTACCTTCTCAACCTCACCTGCTCGACACATGAGCCCTGCGTGGCCGGATGTACCTGCCCTCCTGGGTGAGTGATGTCTTGCCCCAAGTATTTTGATGGAAGTTCATGACCGCCAATATTACAATGAAATAATTGAATCAAGCTGAAATTTGAATTGCCATTTTTTGCGTGTATGCAGTTTGAGAAATCTTAAAGGGGACACATATTATTAAAAACTCACTTTTTCAGTGCTTGTACACATACATTTGGGTATCTGTGCCTACCAACCCACAAACTGTGGATAAATCAACCCAGTCCGTTTTTTGGGAGCTGCCTAGATCAGAAAACATTAGATTCAACAAGCCGTTCAGATTTATTCATATTTTTCTCTTAAGCCAGTAAGAGCAGACTGAGCTTTTTCAGGAGGGGAGCTTAAACGGAGCGTTTCAGACAGACGTGAATACAGGTATATTCATACAACATGAACACATGAACATTAAAGCATGTAAACATGTTCCAGTAGAAATACAAGTATGAACCTGAACATGAGCATGATGTGTCCCCTTTACAAAAAGAATGCAAATGTTGCTTTTACTAATATGAGGATGAAATTGTGACTCCATTTCATGCTTTAATTTCAGCAAACACAATCTATCGCATGACATACTGTACAATCTGGGGTGTAAGAAAATATTGATACACATGAGTATCACGATATTATGTTGTGCAATACTGTATCGACTACCAAAATCTGACAGCCTGCCGTCGGGCCTGGCTGCTGTTCGATCTTTCGGAGGTAGCAGCGGGCTCAGCTTTAAAGCTAGAGTGAAGTAGTAGTAGTAGTAGTAGTAGTAGTAGTAGTACTAGTAGTACTAGTAATACTAACATCATATGAAATAAGAAAACCAAAGGAATCCATTAGTACAAACCATGTCATGCTGGCTTGTTGTGAAGGAGGCCAAATAACATTTTGGTGAGGACAAACTGTCATGTCCATCTTCAAAGGGGTCCCTTGACCTCTGACCTCCAGATGTGTGAATGTAAATGGGTTCTATGGGTACCCACGAGTCTCCCCTTTACAGACATTACAGTATCGCAATATATTGAATCATTACCACTGTGTCATGATACGCATCGTATCGCCAGTTTTTTGCCAATACACAGCCCTAAATTCATGTCACAGCAGCAATATCCTGCAAATGTATCACACACTGTCTCTTACAGTTCAGCCCTCCTTGTTGCTGACTGGCACTGATGTGGATTTATGTAGGAGCTAATCTTTTTTTAATAATGTGCAGTTGAACCCCAAAATGTCCTCAGCTGTTTGCTATGAAGGTGTATTACGTACATGTGTGAAGGTGAATCAGGTTGATTCTGCAACAGAGCGTGACCTTTTTCTTGATGAATAAAGGTTAAGAAATGACTGTGTAGGTCTGGTGAAATCTAAAGCTCTGAGTGTGCCAGGCTGACTGTGTCACTGAAGCCGGGGTCAGCAGTGGGTCGGGCTGCAGACTGGTTAAAGACTCTCTAAAAATGTCACATGAGCCAGGGATAATCCTCCGACCCTCCTCCTCTTAGCTCTGCAGGAGGATGGCACTGGGTCAAGGATAAAAAACCCTGTACGCTGGTTACCTGGGGGAGGCGGGGGGGGGTCTTCATTTGGGCATTGATCCTTATTGATGGTGACTATGATTAGTACAAACAGGACCACTGCTACCATTGAGTAGTTTCATAATTCTGATAATACAGTGAGTCGTTAAAAATGTATTTAGTGTTTTTTTTATGGATTGTGGAAAACAGTCGCAATTCCAACTGTGGCCAAAATTGCCATTTTTTTCCTGTCACTTTGATTTTTCGAGACCAATTTCAAACTTTCTTGCACGGACTGCTGGTCATAATAATACAAAACAACCTGAGCAAACAGGTCAGGACAAAAGTGATTAGATTAGATTTTTTAAAGCTTTGAACGTTCACCTGACTCACTGGAAATTGTTCAGGTTGGTCAGAAAAATTATTCTGAGCCACATGTTGATCTGTTGAGATTCAAAGAAATGGATTGTAACTTGTGGTGAAAACTCACCCGATGCCTGTTGAGGCAACGGTATTTTTTATTTTGTTTATTTAGTTCTTTACAGCCATATCTTTTGACGAGTCTTAGATCATCTGTAGGAGACAAAAGTCCTCAGAACCGGCCGATGATGTTGACAGACATCACGGAGTAGATTACAGTCATCTGATCCCTGTAATCCGCTCTGGCTGTCGGCCTGAAAGGAGGGTTAAGTGCTTTCATTCTGTGACATCAGCCAACAGTCATCCTGATTGCAATATGCACCTGCAGGGGTTAGCAAAACATATCCTAGTTTATGACGCTTTGGTACAGATTACAGAGCTGATGGTAGCTGGCAACAGAGGCCCTATGATCTGCAGGTCACTAATACACATCTGATATCTAATCAATGATTTCTCTTTCTCTTAAATGCAGAACTGGTAGAAGAAGAAGCAAAACACGAGTAATATTCAAGTGTTTCAAATTCAAAACATAATTGACATCACAAATTTAAAAAGCAAAAGATGAGAATATTAATCAACACACAGCTAAATATACATTTGAAGATACAATGTGCATATTAGATACAAATCATGTCAGATTATATTAGTTTGAGATCCCATAACAAAATCAGCAATCACCCTTAAAAAGTTGATTTTGTAACACAATAAAGGAGCCACGTAAAATGAAAACACAAGTCTAGAAACTGATATCAATCTCAAAATAACGTTGTCCGACACGGGCAACACGCTGCAACGGACCGAAACATTTCCATCTTGAGGAACGTGCTGCAGTTTTAGAATCACTGCTAATTCAAAACACTTATGAAAACACAAATAAAAAAAATGTGCTGCAGAAAGCCAAAACAAATTCACTACATTTATTTATTTGCAGCACGTTTTTGTTGTTGTATTTGTTTTGGATTTATGTGTATGTACAGTATGTACAGTATGTACAGTATATGTATATGTACAGTATGTACAGTACGTACAGTATATACAGTATGTACAGTATATGTATATACACAGTACGTACAGTATGTACAGCATGTACAGTAGCATGTACAGCATGTACAGTATGTACATTAGTATGTACAGTATGTACATTAGTATGTACAGTATGTACAGTATGTACAGTACGTATGTGTTTTTGAATTGTATTGTTTGTGAAGCTGCAGCACGTTTCTCCTGATGGAAATGTTTTGGGCCGTTGCAGAATGTTTCTCCAAATATCAGCCACTGTACAAAATGATTGACAGGTGTATTAATACACTAACAGCCGACAGCAACTAAATTTAAGTTATTTAGGCTCTCTGATGCTGTGAATTTTTTTTTTACACAAGTAATGCCGGTCAACACCAGAGATGTTGAAAAATCCAATATCATAATAATTTTTTTAACTTGAACACTTGACAACGTTTTTTGATAAAGATACCTTGAATTTGAAGATTACTCAGTTGAAAAATGGAATCAATGGAGCAGTAAAACAGCAATATTTTGTATATTTTGTCACTGATTTTGTATCTATAACTTTAAATCCTTGAGTATGAAGGTGAATATGCATTTTATATTGTCAAATAAATTCCACACGAGTACAGCCTGATTAAACTTCCCCATTGCTCAGGTCAGTCCCCTATAAATAGCATCAGTGTGTATTTGGTCTAACAGCGTTAAACAGCGTGACACAGAGAAAAGGTTAGACAGGTACAGAGACGGCCTGTAGTCATTCTGCTCCTCTGACCTCACCGCCGTGATTCATTTACTTTAAGCAGGATGACCTTCATGGTGACGAGAATCTCTCAAGTCATGGTACGAGTGTTTAATAACTCCCTGGAACCTGAGAGTTTATGAGCTAATTCCTAGAGTAAATATGGACACAAAGAGATCTCATTTAGCTCCCTGATGACTAAGAATAAGATAAGAGCAGTGACGGAGAGATATTGTAACGGTCGAGGTATGAGTCTGATATTTAGAAACTTGTTTTTCATAGTTTTGAGAATAATGAGGGCTTGTTTTTACAGTGGCAGACTTTCTGGCTCAGATCGAATGAAACTGAATGTAGTTTATTATTGACTATCTTATGTAGGGATTTGTCTCTTCAGTACTTTCACTGTTTTTATCTGCTTGTTTATTGACTTTACTTCTGTTGGCTACATCCACATCAGAAGCAGGAAGATGTGTGAAATAGTCATTACAGTCTGTGACCATATAACTGGGAAAAAAAAGTTTGGAAACTTGTGTTTGGTGGATTATTTCTCTGTTGTTACAATGCTAATTGGCATTGTATTTTACATGGTTGGAAAGCCTGTTTATTTATCTTCATAATGATGTCCAACTTGTAAGGATCATGCATTTGTGGGATGAGCAGCACAGCTGACTATGTGGGTAGCACCCAAGAAAAATTTGCCAAAATGCTCCGTCAATGGTAAACAGTGTATTCTCCTGTTGGTATTGACTCTTGTTTTGAGTTGTTTGGTGGTTCCATTCTCTCTACTCCTACATTGTGGAGGTAGTCTGTGATAACCCTGGCTCTGTGGGGGCGAGCGTTGTCATCTTGGAGGATGAAGTTAGGTCCTAGATTGTGGAGATATGGGATCGCCACTGGCTGCAGAATCTCATCCCGATATCTCCCTGCATTGAGATGGCCTTCAATGATGACAAGCCTTGTTTTGCCAGTGAGGGAGATGCCGCCCCACACCATGACACTGCCCCCACCAAAAGCTGTTACTCCATCGGTGCAACAATCAGCATAGCGTTCTCTGCGTCGTCTCCATACTTTGACCCTGCCATCCAACTTTGGCAGACAGAACCTGGACTCATCACTGAACATGACATTCCCTCACATGTTCAGGTTCCATTGTCTGTGTTGTCGACACCAGCGCCAACGGGCCTGACGGTGAAGGGCAGTCATTGCAGGCTTCCTGGTAGCCTTATGAGAATACACTGTTTACCATTGGCAGAGCATGTTGGCAAATTTTTCT